>JASPKZ010000302.1:0-143767 GCA_030220185.1 Diploptera punctata
TATGTTTTCATTTTATCAAAACATTATGTTAAATTTAATCTATGGGCTTATCCGAATATTTCTGTCCATCAGTGAAGACTATAGTATCACAGATAAAATAAAAGAATAAGACTACCTGTTCTACAAATAAACAATAGTTAAAAAAACTAAAACAACACGCTTTATTAGAAAACCGAACTAAAAAATGAAAAACAATTTTAATTTCCAACAAGCTTGGGATTAAATTAAAGTGGTCAACAAAAAAACCATCTCCAACACATCTAGAATAAAACTAGAGTTATCTACAAAAACATAATTTTACCATCAAACGTGTGGGGTGCTCTTTATCAATTAATATATTTGATAATAAACAGATATTGGTAAAAGTAAAGTCTGTAAGAAGAAAACGTAAAAACCATAAAAAAACACCCAACGCTTTTGATGGTAAAATTATTTTTTTTGTAGATAACTCTAGTTTTATTCTAGATGTGTTGGAGATGATTTTTGTGTTGACCACTTATTATTTACACCTACAACTACAGAACATTGAACACATACCTAGCGTGTAAAACTGCAACATCAACCAAATTCACCAGGTACGTGAATTGTGATTACGATTGTTTTCAAAAATGAAAATTCCCTGCGAAGCAATCCCTCAATCTGTAATTGACATGGATATATCTTTAGATCGATGAATAAGGCAGATATTTAAAAAAACGTGTTAGAGGTGGAGTCCAGCGTCTTTGAAGGATTTGGCAATGTAATATTGTCATGAGAGTATGTAATACTAAAGTAACCAAATTTAATTTGATGTGAAACAGCAACTATGTCGCCTTTACTTATTGAATACCGTTGCATCGGCAATTAAAAAAAAATGAAAATAATATAAAGGCGAAAAGTAAATATAAAATTAATGATTAAGAGGACGAAAAAGTTAAAGTTAAATTATCATTCACTGAAAGTGAAACAAATATGCTATATACTCAAAACTGGTCGGAAATGGCCACTCCAAGATCCACGACATTAGTACATTTAGAAAGTATGAAGAATGTCTCTGAATACCGGTTTTTAAGGAACTGTTTATAATATATATATATATATATATATATATATATATATATATATATATATTCACAGTAACTACTTAAATTCGTGATCAATAACTTCCAAACATACAACGGCTAATGGGATTTTGACTTCTCCATTCAAATGTTCTTCAGTCTTGTTGAAAGAAAGAGCTAAGATTTCAATAACATTTATTTCTCTGTTTCTCTGGAGTCTCATACATCAACAATTTGATGCATTATTTTGCGAGGTACCCCATGAAACGTTTTGAACCAATTGGGTTTTGTTATTAAAACTGACTAGTAGTTGAAGCCTGCACGGTGATGGAATCAAACAATCCTGATCAGCTGATTCTTATAGGCCTACACAAAACACCTATTTCAAATGCATCTACCATCCGTGCCATTTGGACTTACTAGTCCTGATATGACTAGTGATTAACACACTCGTCTCTGATTCCGAAGTTCGCGGGTTAAATCCCGGACTGGGTAGAAGGATTTTTAATGGCGTAAAAGTTCTGAGTATCGATTCATTCCGAAATAAAGCAGAGTTGTGGTTACAATGTTGTAGATATACGACACGTTAAATAACCTCATACCTTTGAGCAAAATTTGACGGACAGCTGATGCATAAATTTTAATTGCGATGCTGATGACCTGAGTTGTTAAAAACACCGTTAAACAAAACAATAGCTAACAAAACTAACTCGACTCAACATATTGGACAGAGAAAGTTTAATTCGATCACTAGTAACTATAACAGCATCTGCTAGAGGCTATAGGCGGATTTTTTATATTACACGAGGGTACAATCAGCAATTCCAACTCGGTTATACTAAAAGTCTCTAAATGCCCCATTTTGAATATTGTGATACTCTTTTTTACTGACCTAAATACTGTTCTTACCAAAAGACTTCAACGTGTTCATAATTCTTGCATACGTTTTATTTGTGGTATACACAGATTCGATCACGTTACACCATCCCTGGAACAATTGTCATGACTTCGTCTACAAGATCGTAGAACCATCCATTCCCTAGGCCTTCTCTATAAAATATTACACACATCATTACCTTGTTATTTATCACACCGCTTCACTAGACTCTCTGATACACATAAATTAGATACCCGATCCCATGAGCAGTGTTCTTTATATCCCTCCTCATCATATTACCTATTATTCGAAATCTTTTACAATTTCTCTTGCTAGAACATGGAATCCCCTTCCACCCTATGTCAGAGACTACCAAACTTTACCATCTTTCAGAAACAAATTGAAAATAAAATTACTAACAGAAACAACTCACTAATATTACTTTTTAAAAATTAATAATTTGTTTTTTCATTATCTAATAAAAATAGTTTTAAGATTTGTTAATATATTTGCCTAATGCCTTGTATAATAAGCGATAGTTTATTACTTTCTTTGTGTTTTTTCTTTCTTTTCTTTTTATGTATAGTAGATTCGAGCTGTTATTCCTTTCTGTATTCATTCTATTATTAATTTCATTTTAATTGTATTTAATTTTATTGCATTTTAGACATTATTTTCATTATTATTCAATTGTTTAGTATGACTATTAATGTGATTTTTTTGTATTTATATGTAACATATGTTTGTCCTGGTGAGTGGAAGAGAAGGCCACATGGCCTTAACTCCACCAGGCTAAATAAATCTATTCTATTCTATATCTATTCAAAAAGTAGCTATGTCCAATTGAAATAACTGTAATTGTCAAATTTGAATGTTTTCCTCAAAATGTCGCAAATTTGTTCTCTAATGCTGTTCAAATTAAGGCACATCGTGAACACTGGTTCACCGCACATTTGAATTGTAACTGAGATTAATTAGAAACCTCAAACGAAATAAGAGGCTGATCCGCATCGAGGCAATTTACAACTCATTACTGACTCTGTCTCCCTAGTTCGCACTACCAAAAGCAAGGGAATCAACAAGATATTTAATTTTAGGAAGTTATATTTTGAGGTTATTTTAATTATATAATTATATATTATATATGACGATAAAACAGAATTGTTTTGAAACATGTTCAAGAACAAATCAACATTAATGTTGAGGTAAGATGTTCAGACTAAAATAATATAATTCAGTCACATGATAACACAGTAACATTGTCCAAATACAGCCTCTTTGTGTTTTATGCTTGTCAAATGGATGTTCAATGTGAATGTTATATGTACTTTCAAAGATAGCTGAATGTTGAATGTACATTGCTTTGAAAGTTATTATGTATGGGTTTAAAGTTCGAAAACTCCCGAACTCTTTTCTCAAATATACGACCAGATAAAAAGATTCTAATCCCAAAATTTAATTTTAATCACTATTACTTTTCTCAAATATTTAAATTTGGCAACCTATCCCTCAAATTGGTAACACTAGGTAGAATTAGTTGCTAATTCTTACAATATTTTACTTCAATTCTACAACAATGGCGCGAATCCAGGGGGAGAGAAACATGAACCAATGCTTTGGTAACCATTTAAATCACAGATTATTCTACAATATCTGGACATACCGTTAAATTTCTTCGAAACATATGGAACTATATATATTATATGCGTTCTTTAGAGGTACCAATTTTGTATTGGAGTTAATTACTATGTGATATAGGACCTGTGATTTGAGTACTTAATATGTTGTATGACATATGTATGACAAATGTTACTATGGTAGTGTAAAACCTGCCAGTATGACCTATAACATTACTGAATGATTGTAAAGTATGTTTAATTAATTACTTGTAATGAAATATGGATCCATCTCTTATCTATTTGAGGTAAACGTGGCGCCACACAATTAGAATAGTAAATATAGTAAAATTATATATAATATTTGATTTTGTATTAGATAATCTTATAATTGAAGAGCTTGAATGATTGTAGAGGAAATCATTATTTTAACAACAAACACTTAAGAGCTTAAAGGAAAGTTCAAAATTTTACTAATGTGTGTAACTGTGTAACAGCATTAAAAAGCTGATTTAAACCAAGTCCCTATATGAGATCGTAAACTTGTAGTGGACATTAAAAAAGCTGAGTTATACTACATGGGTTCATGAACTTGAAATGAGGGTGCCCTCCCAGGGGCGTTGGCCTTCTGATGTATGTGTGTGTGTGTGTGTGTGTGTGTGTATATATATAAATAAAATCTTAGATTGTAAGACAGATAGGTTGTTATTCTTCTACTGTAATCATCGTCAGTTTGTTTCATATTAAACGTTATTCTTCAAAGGTCTATGTTTGTTCCTCAGTCTAGCCATCTAATTTTCTAAGAGTCACACTTAGTCCTGACTACGACTCACACTCCGAACTTAATCATTTTCCGGTTCCTCAATGCTCTTAACATTTTATCCAACTTCATGAAACAGGAGCTACAAAAATATCACCATCTCCTAAAATTACATAAATTCCAAACATCCTAAAAACATCTTACCTTTATAAATATATCAACCAAATTATCTACACATTATCCTGAGGAACCTTAATCACAATATTACAACTAATATGGCCATATGTTACACACATGTAAAACTACAAGTTTCAATACGTATTATTGTGAACCGAAAGTGCATTTTTTCGGTTCAGTGTGGTATCTTTGTTCTCCTCCCTACACAGGAACATTTGTGAAATATGCCAATATCCATGTTCTCCTAGTGGCTACCCCTTCCCTCTTCATCCTTCCTGCCGCGCATGTCTACGGCGCATTCCCCCTCTACCTCGGAACCTTTATATACATAGTGCACCAACAGAACTATATCATTCGATCATCCTAGCAATCGGCGTTTTGGTTGTACCAACGGATTCAAGAGTGGAATCCGGTTCCAGATCAATATGCGACTGGAAAATTAAAACATGGAATTCTACGTAGACAAGTTGTCTTGAGGCCAAGAAGAGGCCTGTTTGAGTTGGTCCGACCGTCTAGGGACGAGGATATTCCCGAAACTCGGACATTTGTGTGAGTGTGGTGTGATGTATGGTATGTTACTTATTTATTTATTTTTTCTGTACGGCTACTTTGATCGTTTGATCGAATGCCATCATTTCTTTGTTGTTAATTTACTTTTATTAAGCCAACTTGTTTATTAAAGTTATCTTTTAAACAACGCCCCTCTTGCTTTGTTTAAGTATGAATAGTTGTTCACTATCCTGTTACGGAAATCACTCACGTAGAAACCATTCCGAGCTCCTCAACTATAAGGCTGATTAGCATTGTTAAAAAACACAGTCATTGTCTTGTTCACTCCCTGTATGTATTTAATAAGAAAGATGAATCAACGGCTACCTTCTATGGGCCTGAGGTAAGCCATTTTCCTGATAAGATATCCTCTTTGGAAATCTGATCCACGTTAATAGAAACAGCAAATTACAAAACCCGATCCCGGAGTAAAATGGTAGCAATCTGCGTGATTTTCATTTAACGCCACAAATGGTAAAAGAAGCGTGGTTTGGGTTTCGTAACCCCCACAAAATGGTAGTCAAAGAACGTGGTTTATTAATAGTGGGAATCGTAACCCCCACAACTGATACAAGTGGACTGGAAATAAATATCAATAAAACTAAATATATGGTCACACCTAAAAATTCATTATATAATGGAAATGGACAGCTAATGACAAATGAGGGAAATTTTGAGGAAGTGGCTGAATTCAAATACTAGGAACAATAATCACAAATAGGAATGAGATGCACAAAGAAATTAAACATAGGCTCAATTCTGCAAATGCGTGCTATTATGCATTGCAGAGAGTCTTGATGTCCCAACTCCTTTCAAAAAACGTTAAACTGAAAATATATAAATCTATTATTCTGCCAGTTATATTATATGGGTGCGAAGCATGGGCTCTTACTTTAAGGGAGGAAAGGAGATTACAAGTATTTGAGATTAAAGTACTTAGGAAAATTTTAGAACAGAATTTTAGAACAGACAGGTGAATGGAGAATACTACATAACAATGAACTACATGGTCTTTATAGGAAGCCAGATATAATAACAGTTAAGTCTCGTAGACTGCGATGGGCAGGACATGTTGCACGTATGGGGAATGAAAGACTTGCATGGAAGCTTCTTGTAGGAAAGCCAGAGGGAAAACGTCCAGTTGGTAGTAGACCAAGAATGAGGTGGGAGAATAACATTAACTATAATTTGAGGGAAGTAGATTATACAGGGAATGATTGGAAATCATTATCTCAGGATAGGGATGTATGGAGAGCTTATGTCCGCGCGGCCATGAACCTACGGGTTCAATAGTGCCACTGAGTAAGTAAGTAAGTAAGTAATGGTAAACGAGCCAAAGCAAGTCTACTCCCGTGTATGCTAAGTATCTACAGGCAGTTGCGCGAGCACTCTGTTAGTCATTTTCTGTACATACGTGTGTTTTCTCAGTTGATATCCGAGATACGCTTCGGATTAGTTTCATCTCGCTCGCATGGTAGCCTACTATACAGAATGTGATGGTTAGATAAGAAAGAAAAAATAATGAACTTGCAAAACTTATTGAGCGCTAGTTCAATCCTAAACAATAGTTTTAATCAGTTTAATATATTAGTTTCATTACTGTGTACAATTCTTGGGTGCTCGTCTTCAGTGGAAAGACTTTTTTTTCAGCTTTATTCTCGAAACTCTAGAAGAAAGGAGATATTTTTAAAATGATTTCAATTGAATCGTGAAGAGTATATTAGAAGAGCATAAAAATAAGGAACAGTTCTTTGAGGTTGTGATTATCAAATCTGCTTCCCAGGAGAGAAAGCTGGAATTTGAATTCTGACTGATCTTTGCGAGATAATCAGCCACATTTTAAAGAAAGGATAATTTTTTTACAAAATTTTGCTTATTGGTAGCTTGAATAAATATAATTATTATTATACTAAATTATTGTTATAATTATATTATTTGAAACTACCATCTTTGATTTACTATTGTTCATTTAAAAATTGAAACTCGGTGCTTTGGCAATCTGAATGATCAGCACACATCACTGCTAAACAAATAACAGGTATACAAATCGCTAAAGTACAAAGTAGTTATGAAACTTTTCCTTTCATCCATTCAAATGCACGTGAGCACCGGAACTTTGTGTACGTACTGTACAAGGCCAGTTTATTTAACCCACAAATCCAGAACTAAGAAAAGAGAACGAATAAAATAAAACTGCATTTTCTACATACTACGATTGTTGACTGTCGATGCAGCTGGACGCCAGCCAATGGGAAACACAGGTGGCTATGACGTGAATGCGTACCTGAGCGTATTAATAGCGCACGAGCCGTGGAAATCCCTCACTCGGACGTCGAACCCGCGCACGACAAGTAGGCCACAAGATATAATCAGAGCAAAGCGATGTTATGCTAAGGGTGATTACTGACATCTGAAGGCTGACACTCGTAGACGTATAACCTATGCAAACTTCATGTTGCTGAGGTCAAATTTGGCTAACACACATTTCGAGTGGCTTTTTGCCCAAGTTATGGAATTATCTAGAATATAAATATAGTGTAGTCATCCCGCAGTTTTGTTAAGCACCTTGCACTACTGACTCTCTTATAATCTACAAATTGCAAATTTCAATAGGTCTATATTCTTTTTAATAAATGAAAGGTCTTTATATGTACTCATGTATTCCATGACCCCAGCAGGCCGTTGGCTTATCAGTTGGTTGCTGGCCTCATATCCAAATGTGATAATCGCAGAGATGGCCGATCATATAATTACTGTAGGGGTGACATGTGATTAGCATGTCGCGTCCCCAGCCGTTATAGCTGGTTTCCTCAAAATGAAGCCGCTACTTATCGCAGCTACATATACTTCTCAAGATGCTGGGTGGGCATCGGTCCCACTGTGGTGTTGAAATTCCATGAGCAAATGTCTTCCACATGGGAACCCGAATCAACGCAAATAGTTATATATGTGATGTCAAATCGATGGAATTATATAAACATTATGCCTAAAACACAAAAAAAAACTTTTATTTTTAAAATTTGAAACTATATATATATATATATATATATATATATATATATATATATTCCACCGCTGTGGTCTCGAGGTAACGTGCTGCCTTGTCTCGCAGCAGGCCAGGGTACCATTCCCAGTCGGGACAGGCTCCTGGGTGAGGATTTTAGGGGTTTTCCTCACCTGTAAGACAAATGTCAGGAAGCTTAGGGCCCAACGGTTTCCGAAAATCATCCGGCCATCATCATCATCATCATCATCCTTACCATTACCATCCTTCACCGGTGTGGAAAGCAAAGGGAAGCTACAACACCTATAATTCCCTAGTGAAGTTGTGAAGCATAGCATGAAAATGATGATTGCAGTGAAAGACCTGCCTTCGGGCAGAATTACTATGGTTGGAGATATGTTATATATTGTATTAGATGCTAGCTAATACCCGGCGTGCGCTGCTACTCCTATATGTTAATGTGTTTTTACCACCAGCCGTGCGCTATTATGCTTGCCCGGGAATCTGCTTATCCCGATCTTCTTGGCATCAATGAAAGACAAAAATGGTTATTGTGAGTTATCCGTAGAAGAAAAACATATGCTGTTGCGGACTTTTTTGTAAAGTTTTTTGAGATATTCAATTCTGTGTACATTAATTTGGTTTTGTATTTGTTGTGGTTTAGGTAGCGTAAGCCATTTAAGCGTCAAAATAGGGACTTTATTTCACGTTTTTCACTACAAAGGGTGATATTTATGGATGAAGGGGTTGAGTATTACAACTCTCTTATAGCCTATGTTCATCCCGGGAATCTTCTGAACATTTTGCAAAAAAAACCATCATAATCGAATCAACGGTGCATAAAGCCGCGCATAAAGTACGAACAAACAAACAAACATTAATTTTTATATATTAGATAATAGTATGGCTACAAAAAGTATTATTCTCAACTTATTTAGTATAAAAAGTCGATTCTGTAAATAATATATCATTGGAACAGGATTAGCTCAGGTTTTAAAAACGTTAGGATCAAAATTATACTGTTGGTTTAAGATTCTAATTAGGGTGTTTTGAAATAGTGACCTAATGGTCAGAAATGTTTATTTTAGGAGTAGAGAAATCTTTGAGGTTATAAGAAACTTGGAGGATTAAGCTACGAAGAGCCGGCCAGGGTGTTAAGCATAGTTTACCTTAGGGTAGACTTCGAAGAAATGAAGAAAAAAAGTTACCCGTCAACTTGCACATGAACTATGCTTCTACGGATCTATGTGGATAACATAATGAGAAAGCAACAATTGCAACACTATAATCTGCTTTGTGTGAAAGAATTGGCGTCATATTATTTTAGTAGTTTCCTAGTGTATATTAATGGATGAGGCATATTTATCATATGTTCAGGATTTCTTAGAGCTTTAAATATGCATTTCCAGCTGTTTGTTCTCTATCTCGTCCACTAACATGATCAAGGATTAACGTCATTGTCTCGGAACGGAAGAGTACCTCGATCTCCGGTCGAGACAAGTCTCCAGGTGAAATTTATTTTTTTTCGTTTTCTCTCCCCTCCTTAACTGTAAGATGCATATCGGGAAACTTCCATCCCCAAAATACCATCTGGTTATTATAATTAGTAAATTACCCACGCCACATTCGTCTTTTTTAATATGAATATATGAGTAAAAATGGTGTACCTGTTTAATGTTCGTGTGGTCTTGGAGGTGAGATCGACAATGAACTGATCCAGTAATTCGGAGAGGTCCTCCGAATGCTTGTGTAATTAAAAGGGTATACTGTATTTTTTATGTGATTTAGATTTAAAATGCTGCCCTGTAAGATAGAAAAGACGTAGAGCACATACAATTAATTGCGGAGCATAAATGAAGGAAGAGTAAGAGAGAGAGAGAGAGAGAGAGAGAGAGAGAGAGAGAGAGAGAGAAGAGAGAGAGAGAGAGAGAGAGAGAGAGAGAGAGAGAGAGAGAGAGAGAGAGAGAGAGAGAGAGAGAGAGAGAGAGAGAGAAAGAGAGAAAGAAAGAGAGAATGTGTGTGTGTGTGCGCGCGCGTGTGTTTTCTCTATCTTAAAATACATAACAGTTGTCTACCGTTTAAAAGTTTTCTTAGAAAATGCATACACGGAGATGAAATCAAAATTAATTCTTTTAATGCATGTAATTCATTCTGACAATATTCTTGGAATGAAAAAATGCAATATCGAACTTAAGTCTTTAATATAGTTGGTAAAAATACAAGCGAATAAAAAAATGTAGTTCTTCGATGACTTTACAAATATACCTGGCCTGTTCCTGGTCCCATAACACACAACAAATTTGAACTTTTTGTCGCTCGCAGAAATGAAAAATAGGTGATCTTAGTCAATTCGCATGCACTGATTTCGAATTTGAAGTCCGTTTTTCTATAATGGTACTGTACATCAACTATATGTAGACTTCAAAAAAGCATATGATTCAATTAAGAGGGAGAAGTTATATAGTATCCTGCTGGAGTTCGGAATTCCTAAAAAGTTGGTTAGACTTATACGAATGTGTCTAAATGGCTCAAAGAGTAGGGTGCGTGTAGGCAAACAGTTTTCAGACACTTTTGAAATCCAGAATGGGTGGAAGCAAGGAGATGCACTATCTCCTCTACTATTTAATTTTGTACTAGAGCATGCCATTAAATCTTTAGAGAATGAGGAAGGCTTACAACTCAATGGTATTAATAAGCTGTTAGTTTATGCTGATGATGTAGTACTACTGGCCGATAGCGAGGAGATACTAAAGGCCAACACGCACACACTATTGAGTAACATTAAGAAATTAGGGCTGGAAGTAAATATCAGTAAAACTAAATATATGGTCACACGTAGAAATTCAGTATATAATGGAAATGGACAGCTAATGACAAATGAGGGAAATTTTCAGGAAGTGGCTGAATTCAAATACCTAGGAACAATAATCACAAATAGGAATGAGATGCACAAAGAAATTAAACATAGGCTCAATTCTGGAAATGCTTGCTATTATGCATTGCAGAGACTTTTGATGTCCCAACTCCTTTCAAAAAACGTTAAGCTGAAAATATATAAAACTATTATTCTACCAGTTATATTATATGGGTGCGAAAACATGGACTCTTACTTTAAGGGAGGAAAGGAGATTACGAGTATTTGAGAATAAAGTTCTTAGGAAAATTTTTGGACCAAAGAGAGATGAACAGACAGGTGAATGGAGAAGACTACATAACAATGAACTACATGGTCTTTATAGGAAGCCAGATATAATAAGAACAGTTAAGTCTCGTAGACTGCGATGGGCAGGACATGTTGCACGTATGGGGAATGAAAGACGTGCATGGAAGCTTCTTGTAGGAAAGCCAGAGGGAAAACGCCCAGTTGGTAGGCCAAGAATGAGGTGGGAGAACAACATTAACTATGATTTGAGGGAAGTAGATTATACAGGGAATGATTGGAAACCATTAGCTCAGGATAGGGATGTATGGAGAGCTTATGTCCACGCGGCCATGAACCTTCGGGTTCGATAGTGCCAGTGAGTAAGTAAGTAAGTCCGTTTTTCTCTATCACCTAACAGTTTTTTTGCGAGGACGTGTTGAACGTTTTTCGTTATATTTCGCATATTATTGCTCATCTGCACTTAGTTTCAATTTTGTTTGCAATAATATTGCTAGAAGCAATTGATCTATGTAAAACCAAATCATATAAGATCCAAAAGGTTAAAATATTTTTTTCTAAGAAGGATAAATAAGTAGTTACGTTACAACATATGCTTAAATTGTAGCAAAAATCTCACCTTTAAAAACTTCTTCCTGGATGCCTTACGCCGATAAGATGGCTCCGAAATGTCTATGATAAGTTGCCAGCAATAATCAGCAAGCATGTTGTCACTGAATTCCCTTTATAACGCCTTTCAATTTCTAAAATGTCTTCGTGGAACCTTTCGCCATGTTCATCACTGACGTCCCCAAGTTCGGTGAAGAATCACAATGTTTAACAGGTCGCATGGCTGACTGCAAATTTGGATACTGAAGAGAATGCTTATTTCTTTAAGTGAAACCAGATATATATTGACCATACAGAAATAAATCAGTGATGTGGTCCGTAGGTTCCCTCCACAACACTGGAATCGCAAATGGCATGCACGAATGCGAACCTTTTAACCACCCTATTAAGTTCCTTTGGCAGTTTGTACAGCAAAAATTGGGGGCCCAATATTTATCAGTATCTCCAAATTTACTATAGTTCCCGAATTATAAATTATACGCCTTTATAACTAGTTCTGCGCTGAGATTTTGTACAATACTCTACACATACGTAACAGAATAAATTAGGAGAATTCTTACACGGCGAGACATTACAAAATTATAAAAACACTAAATCTTACGTATTAAAATATATTATAGTAGATTGTTTTAATTCAATTTCTTTATAATGATACACAATAATGCATATAATGACACTTCACAATGATGTATGTAAGACGAACTGCACAGAACGAGGTATTACAAGCCATTACTTCACGTACTTGACAGTGGCAATCAGGACATTTTTTATATCTGTGTATTCCTGAGGGTTTAATAATCCCTAAGAATAATAAAACCGCGCAAAAGAAAAAGAAGGGTGACCAGTTTGAGAGACAAAAGCGCCCGCGACTCTCACGGAAACGATCCCTTCTGCTAAGGTTGTCGTCGAAATATCTGACTCCGGTTAGGTGATTGGAAAAAACTAATATAATTTTCGTCTTCTGCGAGTCCGAAAATATAGTTATTGATACATTTGGAGCCTGCGAGTAATTCTTTTGTTGTTGTGTGAATCAGCGTTTCTCAACCCAGCCGTTGGTTATGCGCATTTTCTCTACAGGGAAACTGACCGCATTCCATCACGATTTGGATGTGGTTGTTTTTGTTTCTAACTTTTACAGGGAGAAAGGCTAAAAAAATGAACAAAAAGAAAAAATATACAATACCAACTAAACTGTAAATTACAATTCCATGACGAGTAGCGCAACAAGGCTTAAATGCAAAAAGACGAAAATGCATAATTACATGTATACAATATTGAGGACATTTTTATTGATAAAATATTATTTTTATGTTCTAAAAGTTAAGATTGCAACATAGTATAATGAGAAGTTAGGTTCATTACTGTCTTTTGTTTTGGTTTCACACACAAACAGTTGAATAGTATAATGAGAAGTAACACTTTTGACTGTCTTTTATCTTGTTTCACACACAAACAGTTGAATAATATGTACTACCTGCATTGGAATCTTATCATTTATTACATAAAAATTAGCTCTCTAATAATAATGATGTAGGCGGCAAAGTTTAAGCTTAAGGTCATCTGACAGAGTTATAAGAAATTTAAAACTCTATTTTGATATAACTGAAGAATGGAAATGATTTTGAAATTTGATGGACCTTTAGCCGGTAAAAATATGCTTACTAATGAAAAATCCATTTCTATAATCAATGATGCAATTCACTGAAACATAAAACACTCCAATTGGCTTTGCTGTTGGAACAATGATAACATTTTAGTCATCAGCCAGTTTTAATTAAATTGTATAGCATATATTGAACCTTACAAGTTCGTTGTGACTGGCAATAAACTAAAATACATTTACAACCTGGCCCCAGCTATGTACTTCACCCGTAAAGCCTGAATAAATGTAAAATCAATTTCACTACGATATAAAATAATTTTTTTTCAATACCGGTAAATTAAGACAATATAAAATGATATCCTATGGGAAAAATAATTAAAATAAATAAAAGTGTATTATAAAAAATTTAAATATAAAAATGATTAAATTAAATATCTATTAATACTAACAATTTTCAAACTAACGAATAAAACATAAAAATATTATCCTTTGTTTCAAATATTTCTATTTTATAAAGATTAATAATAATAATAATAATAATAATAATAATAATAATAATAATAATAATGAAAACCTTAAGTAAATATGAAAAAAATAAAAATCATTAATTTGATAAGAAAATAATTAAACCGTACATTAATAACACTGATATGCATTTCAATCTTTTTATAACACAAGGGGGAGAAAATACTGATTTAATAAACTAAAATGCTCTAAATCCAATTTGTATTGAGATTTTCTGAATCACGTCAGTTTTTTTTTAATTTCAAAAAGAAAAACGAAAAGCGAAAAAATAGTAAGGTTCAATGATTAAAAAATTAATACAACAATCTAACTTAACTTAAATGACAGATTCTAGGTATTAAGAGTGTTGAATTCGTATCTGTATTCACATTAACTTATCGCGCCCGATTTTTCTGTAATTTTTGGAAATAGAGAATTAAACCCTTCACCATTTGAACAATAACTTGGCGAAGATATCAAATGAGATACATTATTTTTAAAACACATTTTAACGTTATAATAAGACTTTCCGGAATATAAAATGAACAATCAAACTTTAAATGATATTAATAAAATGTATTTAAATCCTTTCAGAGGTTCAAAACGTCGCTCGAAACTTTGTGCCGTTTTAATCCCTTGTTGTGACTTTAAGATGAATTCCTCTTTATTCATCAATAATATAATCAGCTAACATTGCTTTCATTCCACTTGCCCTGGTACCTTGTTTTCATGGATTCAACATCTTCATGAAATATTTCACCCGGCTCCTCACTCACTACACCAAGATTTTTGGGAAGTAGTCTAACTGGTTATTTATTTAATATTAAATGTATCACTTTGTATAGAAAATGAAGTTTCACACTCATGTTACAACATAGAGAATTGAAATTAGATAACATTTCCTTAACGATTTCCTTGTATTTTTTTTTAATTTTCTCTTACTACGAAGTTTTCCGTCAATCTCTTAAATGAACGCCAAACGGATGTTTTCTTTATCATCAGTTGAGGACTGGAAATTTGGATCCCTCATTAGGTCGCGTACCTCTGGCCCATCAAGTACACCAGCTTTAATATTTTCTTCACTTTTTTGACGGAAATTTCAGTTCTAAATACTGAATTACATTGGTTTCAGTAGTAGAGCACCAGCATCCAGAGTTGTAAGCCCGGAGTTCGATTCCCGGTTCTGGCAGATGTTTCTATCGTTATCATAAATTGTAATAGCATAGGGGTGCATAATAATTTACTTATTTATTCATAATAAAGCCTTCCTTTGGCCAGCAACCAATCGAAGGGACTATTATTATGCTTTCAAGTCTTATACGAGAATTTCCCAAACGCTGGAGGGAAAATTTTCTATAGGATCGTAACAGGCCTTGGCCTAATACTTGGAAGGAAGAAGAAGAAGAAAGCTTTAGCTGCAGTAAATCCCATCATAATATCTCCTTGAATTAGAAGTAATAAAAGTCCATTGTGAATATTGATTCATTGCTCTGGTATTAAAAAATAAGGGATTAAGGTGAGAGATTAATTAAAAACTGGAGTTTCTGCTTGGGTGGGAATCAATGTCTAGATAGCTTAATGGTAAAACATCAGACCATAGAACTGAAGATCCGAGGTTCTATTTCTGGTTCAGGCAGATATTTTTTCTCTTTACCATAAACCCTTGCTGCATGCGATTTTTATTACACATGCACTTCATAGGATAGTAGAGGAAGTTAGGTCAAAATGTCCTTGTGCAAATGCTGTGATTACATGTCTGAAGAGGATGTTCTTAAGAGCACCATTATGGTTTACATAATTTAAAGAAAAACTTCCAATATCCGATATGTAAATGTTTTGAAAATTTTAAATAGATGTTTCAAATGACATTCTATATTTGATTATGGTATAAAAAGAGAACATGTGAGCTTTTTATTATGTTCTTTACTCCTTCTGAATTATTAATATTCTGATAAATTGTATATTTTTTAGGTAAATGAAGGCCTTTATGAATGTGATGATGTTTGTATTGCACAAGACAAATTGCACTGACGAATCCGAAAATAGTGGAAGGCCTTGCTTTTATACTATCCCATTTTGGTACACTACTATCAATCATATTTTTGCTGGAGGCCAGAGACCTGCTGCGAGTGAAGGCAACGACATTGTGTGCAATATAGAAATTTGCCTGGATGAAATTCCTAGAAACATGGGCAAAAGTCTTCAGGACCAAACTTAGAAAAAATTTACGAGTACAAATGAATGTTTTCTATGGAAGTTCTTCAGCCACGACATAAGAGCTATCACCGGTGGATGTGGCTTGGTTTAAGTACTGGCCGATCGCATCCTGTGAAATTGAGAGGACATGTTCTAAATTTAGAAATATCCTAACCGGAAAGGAGACATATATATCTAACCGGAAAGGAGACATATATTTTCACCAGAAAATATTCAAAAATATGCTACAGGTATGTTAATGTAGAATAAGTTGTTTCAGTGGTTTGAGTGCAGCTTCATTGCATCTTTACAGAAGATAAATCAATAAATTGGAGCTTGAAGTACAGAAATATCCGTATTTAACTTTGCTCATGAAATAATTTAAATTTCATATAGTTAAGTAGTAAATATAAGTCAATATAAATATCGGTTGCGCCTATTTAAGTGCATATTTTAAATATTTTAGAGACTATTTAGGCTGGCTAAAACGGTTTTTTAAGAATTAAATATCCTTAGCCTAAAACAGGAAGACAAAAATGGCTATGAAAGTAAATGCATTACACAGGTACCGATACATCTCTTTGGGTGATCTTTTGGTATTCTACTCTTCGGCGATAGTGCAGATCAACATGAATTTATTTTATTGCATCACTAAGAAATTTCCTTTTCACAAAATAAACGCACATTTAAAGTTTATACCTACCTATTTTAAGTAATGACATACGAATAAGTGTAGAAATGAAGTGGATTTTCTTAAAGTTTTCTAGCAATATTAAGCAAGAAAAATGCAATGTAGGAATACTTTGCACATAACGTCTAATTCTGCTCTTTTATAATATTTTACTGCCCACCGCTGTGGTCTCGAGGGTAGCGAGCTGCCTTGTCACGCAGCGGGCATGAGTTCGATCCCCGGTTGGAACAGTTTCGTGGATGAGGTTTTTATGGGGTTTTTCCTCACCTCCAAGACAGATGTCAGGAAAATTTAAGGCCCAAACAGTCTCCGAATACCATATGGCCATCGCAATCATCATCATTCATATTCGTCTTAGATTAAGCTTAGGATTAAGGACTCTCCTGGCGCATCAATATCATCACCCATCATATCATCGGGGCAACCTAACTCCGCCTTCCAGGCGCTCCAACACTCAGAAGCGGGTTACAATACCGCCAATGCCAGGAGAGAGCACCAGAAATGTCCAAAAAGGACAAACTGGGGCATGAAAAAAATAATATTTTAGTGATTCCATTATGTTTAAATTACTAGCTTTAACGCAATAATAATACAACTATCTATCTATGGATATATATCCCTAGTAATTTCAGTATTGCAGACATTTACATGGATTTATAAAAACAGCTGTTTAAAAATTGGACGAAACGTATTGAATCTAAATTGGGCTTTATAACTAACTACCTATAGTGGGAAACAGTTTTTCTGTAGCAAAACGGTTGCATATCAGTATAATCAATACTTTTAAAATCAATATGAAGCACCGTTGAGGTTACAATGTAAAATGTTTACGTAATAAAATTTTTGAAGTTACATTGGGATAGATTAAGAAAAAATCTACTTGGTGGAGGTCTAGTAGTCCCCTAGACCCCCATCAAATATTTTTTTTTAATCCATCCCAATATAACTTCAAAAATTGTATTATGTTAGCCTTTTGCATTGTAACTTCAATGGTGCTTCATAATCACATTAAAGGTATTGATTACACTACTAATATGAAACCGTTTTGCTAAAAAAAACTATTCCCAACTATGGATTACAAAGCCCGTATTTAGTTTCATCAGGATTCGTCCATTTTTTAAACAGCTGTTTATAGAAATTCATGGAAATATCTAAAATACTAACCTGCTTGAGATCTCAAACGTCCTTAACTAAGTCTGTCTATTGCTTTGTGTATTTCTACAGCTAGCTGATTTCTATTTTAATGTATTTGAAAAAAAAAAATATTAATGGCAGTGGTAATGAAAACGATCCCAGCGTTTTGAATTGGTGATAATGACAATTACAGAGTATCTACAGTCATTCGGGATTTGAAGTGGGACCTATCTATTAAATTGAAAGTGAAAATGACTGAACCATTCTTAAAATAACGTTTTTATTCCTAATGTCACGTCATAACATGAACACAATACGAAATCTACATACAACATGTGGCTTGCATGTGAAGGCCACTAACCTCTAGATTGGCAGACTTCTTTTTTTTTTCGGAATAGCAGAGCTTTGTAATATGACACGAGGATATAAAACACTGACACTATGCAGAAACGCACAATGTTTAATATAAAAGTCAGACACATATAAGCAAGAGCTAACCAGACTTCGCAGAACTTGCCGACAGAAGCCTCTTCAATGCTTTCAAATGGGCGCAGATAACCATATTATTCTTAGAAAAATACATTAGTTTTACTATTTTGTACACTGGAATTAAAATGTTTATATTATAGATATCTAGAAGGATATAGAAATTAACGAACTTAATTTAGTCCACTTGTTGGTCCATTCCTGTCTAACTGGAGGTTCACGTCAAATATCTCTCCACGAGACATCTTTTTTTATTGGTTTACAGTTTTTTTTTGCCATCTGTCTTTTGACATTCTGTCCATATGTTCTAGCTATTTAGATGTATAATTTTCTGTTTTTGTCAAGAATGGATTTGTTTTCAGTTCTGCTATTAGTATGACGGCTTTGTAGTCTATTTGCAACAGTTGTCTTTCTCATATGAGGCTTTTTGTTCCTATTCTTCAGGAATATGTTTACTTCAAATTTTCCTAGATTTGCAAGTATAGATAAGCTAGAATGTTGTATAATTTAGTTCTGGTTTTCTTTAATAATGACTTCGGTTTGAATGTGCTTTTATTAAATATGCTATTTTTTTAAAGCTGGTTAATTATTGCTAATATCGTTTTATCCTTCCTACGAAATGCCTTGGTGATCCAGGTGTTAAGTTCCTTGCTTCTGGTTCCGAGAGTCGCGAATTCAAATTCCGTCGAAGTCGATGGATTTTTTAGAATGACAAAATCCACGGGACAAATCTTTAGGCCGGAGTCCTGAGTATGATGATTTTCGTGATCGTAAAGGAACCTCAAGCATAAATTAGAGCCTCTGAGCAAAATTTAATCGGCCTCTCTCGTCCAAGTAATACCTTAGTTGCTGCATTACTAGATGTATCTTTGAGCGATGTGCTAACCACATGTCACTCGCGGACATTTATAGGGAAATAAGAGTAACTAAATTTGCTCCCGTTAGGAAGCACTCTTGTCCCATGTAAGGATGTACAGGTATAGACTGGACTAGCCTATGATATTGAATGCAGAATAAGATGTCTTATTTTAGGAAATACATATAAATGATACACTGCATCCCTATGATTTTTCATATTTAAATTCTGCGATCAACAAAATTGAGCAACTTCTAATTTAGATTTTTATTATTCCACCAGTTATATTATATGGATGCGAAACGTGGACTCTTACTTTAAGGGAGGAAAGAAGATTACGAGTATTTGAGAATAACGTTCTTAGGAAAATGTTTGGACCAAACAGAGATGGACAGACAGGTGAATGGAGAAGACTGCATGGTGAACTACGTGGTCTTTATAGGAAGCCAGATATAATAAGAACAGTTAGGTCTCGTAGACTACGATGGATAGGGCATGTGGCACGAATGGGGAATGAAAAGCGTGCATGGAAGCTTATTGTAGGAAAACAGAGGGAAAAAGGCCATTTGGTAGACCAAGAATGAGGTGGGAGAATAATATTGACTATATTTTGAGGGAAGTAGATTATACAGGGAATGATTGTAAAACATTAGCTCAGGATAAAGATGTATGGATAGCTTATGTCCGGGCGGCCATGAACCCACGGGTTCGATAGTGCCAGTGAGTTAGTTAGTTATCCCAAATCACTGGTCTTTCTTCGATGTTCAACTCGTACAACTGTAGAAAGTCCGCTGCAAGCCACCTCACAAGTTATTCCCCAATGTTATAGGTTAATTCTAGATATGGTGCTTATTTAACGTGTCAAACTAGACAAATACATGAACAACAGTTTTTATCAACTATTATGTTCAAGCTTTACTTGTTGCTTGATGTGAGTAGTATGGAGACGTTGTATTTACTTTATTTACTGAGGTATTGGTTATTGAATAATATATTGATATTCGTGAGAATTATAATACCAATTGTTCTCTTTCTTGACAAAATACAATAATATTTGGTTCTCCTATACCGGTGAACTAAACGACATTAGCTGATTTGATCTTTTATGAAAACTGGCCATAAATGATGACGCCAGGCCATTAAGAGAATTTTCAGAAAGCAGCAAGCAACAATATCCTTTGCAGGATTTCATTATCTTGATCACAAACAGATACACTGTGATATCATACTTGTATTTTTAACCCATAGTATTTAAAAATATATTGTAGTTGTCAAAATTATTCTCTATATAGAATTCTAAACCTTACTTTCTTCTTCTCCTTTTTTGACACTATAGCCCAGGATATCCCTTGGCCACCCTCAAGAATTTATGCAGTTCATCTCTATTTTGGGCAATTATTTTCCAGTTCCTACATTCTGCTCTTGCTGTACCTTCTTCATTTGCACTGTAGCTTTGGTTTAACTCTATGGAGTTTTCCTACAGGATCTGATTATAAAATGTTTCCTAGCTGGTCATGGTCTGCACATCTCAGTCTGATTACCTTTATACACTTACATCAGGATGATCATACAGCTGGTGATCTCAAATTTTGTCCTATGGTGCCATCTTCATCCACTCTTATTGCAACACATTTTTCCGAAGGATCTTACGTTCAAAATATTCGAGCATGACACCTCATCATGGTCTAAAAGTACTCAAGTCTGATCCATACAAGAGGGCCATATTTAGGATGATTTTATATTTTCAATACAGTACTCTTGATTTCAAGTGCTTCGTAAGACCATAATAACATATATTGTCTGACAATAATCAGGCATAAATTTCCAATGTTCTGTTATTTTCTTTGTTAACAAATGGATCCAGATAGCCTAATTAAAACTGTCTGCGCTGCGAAAGGTGTACTTCCCAAAATTAAGTATATCAGGTAGATTAAGGGAGTTTCCTCTAAACAAAAGGACCTTTTTCTTGATTTATAATTAGTCCCATATCTCTAACAATTTTTAAGAGATAAAAATGCATCCTTTAGGCCCATTATGGTACAAGACAGTAAGTCCACACCATCAGTGTATACTAAGAGATGTACTGTTTTATAAAATATAGTACATCTTGTATGACTGTTAGAATCTGGAACCATTAATATTAAAAAAGTAAGAAAGCAAGAGGACCTCTCTGCTTTAATCCAGCCTTACTTTCCACGGTTTCAAACAAGTATGACTGAACATGAAGAGAGCATTTCACCTGAGTCATTGCCAACTTTACTATTCTCATCAGCTCAGTTGGATTTAACAAATAATCAATTCCGAGTAAAGCTTTTCACGATTAATGCTATCATATGCAGCCCTGAATTCGATAATGAGGTGATACACTTCGATCTGGCATCCACGTGTTTTTCAATAATTTGGTTTAAAGTGAAAAAAATCTGGTTTAATGTAGACTCACCAGGACAGAATCCACATTGGTGTTCGTTCTATAATATCTTCAGTATACTTTTAAGAGTCACAAGTAAAGAATGTTGAATAGAATTTTGTAAGCTACATTTAAAAGATATACATCTCTCTAGTTCCTGCATACTAAAGGATCATATTTCTTATTAAGTGAACATTAATTGCATAGTTCCACTCATACGGTAATTCTTCCTTGGACTAGATATGTACAATTATCTCATATATCCTCCTTATGAGTTCTGGACCACCATGCTCAAAAAACTCTGCAGAGATACATCTTTCCAGGTATCTTCTTACCCTTAAGTTTCACGATAACATATTACTACTAACCAACATGTTAAAGAATGTACTAGTTGAATCAACCGATATCCATTATCATAAGGCCCAGAGTTTATTACTTATTTCTTTGTTGGATTTTAATATTCCTATTTGTACTATTAGCCAAATAACGGCAATAGAGTGTCGTTTATTGCACCTTCAAATGCTAAAAGGACATCCGAGGGTACTTTGATGTGTCAGACATTTCTGTGACATGCGATCGATGATATTTTTAATTTTTTTTTTTCAGCGTCTTCGAATTTTATTCACGGAAAAAATAATCAAACTTGGCTAGGAACAAACGTGTTGATGTGTGACACGACAACGTACTACGTTAAGAGCTTATCGTAGTGCGCTAACTGATCCCTTAAAAGTTTTGCTCTCATTATGTTTTTAAATCAAATCATGATCTTACTGACGAAAAACAAAATTAACTCACAATGAACTTAAAAAAAGTATAAATCTTTATTTCTAACACAAAAAATCGGAAACATTAGTAATTGTGATATTCCTGAAAGTTTCTCATTTATGAATCAACAACTGAATTATTTAATGACAGACAAACATATAATTTAATTCGTTAAAATAAGTTTTATAGTATTAATAAATTATTAACACATTCGTTTAAGAAACTTAGGTATTATAATGACTGTGTTAGTTTATTAATTTTAATTTTTTTAATTATTTCTTTGGGATGATGGAAAGATAAAAGTAACTCTTTTTTGCCACTAATATTGTCACATATTCAATATTATTTTTGAATTGACCAGCCTCATGGGCTAATGGTCACCGTTTCTGACTACAGTTTATGAAGTCCCGGGTTCGATTCCCAGTCAAACCATAGGAACTTTTCCTTAAAGGGAATTATTCCTGTGGTTGCCCATGGTCTGGAATTTAAGTTAAGTTTAGGTTAAGAACTCTCCTGGCGCTTCATTATCATTTATCACCCATCATATCATCGGATAACGTAACTCCGCCTTCCTGGTGCCCCAACATAAGAAATTGATAACAATTCCACCAATGCCAGGGGAGAAAACCAGAAAGTCATAAAAGACAACCTGGTGGCATTAGACAAAATATTATTTTTGAATGGATGTTAGATAAGTGTTCATTTTGTAAGTTTTAGAAGATTTGATATCGTACCGGCCATAATTAATCACAATTAATATCGTCAATATTTTGATATACTCTAATTATTTGAGTGCTTTGATAGACATATCTAAGAAATGTGTAAGTTTATATAAAGATTTTACGTTGCACTATGGAATATTTTTAAAAATGTCTTGCTAACAATAAGAAACAACAACATGGTAATTTGATACATTATTCTGTTCTCTATCCATGCCAGTGCCAGTTTTGTTCTCTTGTCAAAGAAATTTCCAACTTCATTAAACTAGAAGATGAAATTCGATCGTTTTAACATTTGATCTTTAGTGGATCTAAGATTTCCTACTCTTTCAACTTTTAACTTTACTGTTACAGAAAAACTGATTACGATTTAAAAACATATGTCTCAGGTTTGAAATACATATTTTTAATGAGATGATCTATTTTAAACATTCACCTACGCTTTCCAAAGTTGGTAGGGGAGGAACAAAGAAAGTTCAAGCTGAAAATAAAACAATGTATGTCCAACAATAGATATAGCTTATCTACCAACACATCTGAAGTGTTTTGGAGAGGCGTTAGAAACTTATTTGCAGGGCGTTAGTTTGCCAAAAATAATGACAATTTTCACTAGTAAGCTAAAAATATTGAGCATATTGTTGCCAACACCCTAGATAATAACAGGACACTAACTGCTAGAAGAGAAAATAAGCCATTTGATATAGGGTTTTCGTAATTTATGTTAGCTCACAGAGTTTTTTTTACTATATAATTTACAATAAATAAGAACAGGTGAGAATTTCTATTCCTTGTAATATTATTAAAATATTTTAGTTTCGAATGATTTAACTCTTATGAACTATTTCACTGGCAGTACCAAACCCTTATATTCATTACAGCGCGAACATAAGCTCTCCATATATCCCTATCCTGAGCAAATGTTTTCAATCAACCCTTGTATAATACACTTCCCTCAAATCATGGTTCATGTTATTCTCCCACCTTATTCGTGGCCTACCAACTGGTCGCTTTCTCTCTGGTTTTCCAACAAGAAGTTCCTAAGTCCCGGTTCCATTCCTCATTCGTGTAATATGTCTTGCCCATCGTAGTCTATGGGACTTAACTGTTCTTAATATCTGCTTTTCTAAAAAGATCATGTAGCGAGCTACATGATGTAGTCTTCTTTATTCGTTTGTCTGTTCATCTCTCTTTGATTTTAAAAATTTCCTAAGAACTTTATTTTCAAATACTCGTAATATTTTATCATCCCTTGAAGTATGTTATATGTTCCAGGTTCGATACACATCAACCATGGGCTGGGCTCAAATACTCGAGAGAGTGATACAACCTTCCGTTTTGCCCTATTCTGTCTTAAGTGGACACAAAGCCTCCGAATCATGAGGAAGTATGTGAGCGTGGTTTGTTAAACCAGACTATATTTTACCTAACATGAGATGAAGTAAAATATATGAAATGAATTAATGGGGATAAAATGGCATGATGGGGTAGGAAAGAGGAGTGGAGAGCATTGGTGGGAAACGGGAAACCCCGAGAAAAACCCGAAAAACCCAGATGTGCCCCACCACCAATACCCCGCCGGAACCACCAGAATTCGAACCTGAAATCCCAATTCGGGGCAGCAGCGCGCGCAAGCCATGCATCTACCGAGAGGGCTAAAATCTACCATAGCTTTAAATCTTAAAGAGAATATATGTACTGTATAAGATGAAATGAACTTTACATGACCTATATGCGACTTTTCTTTTGTATTCCGCTGTTTGAAACTACTATGAATAATACTTTGCTATGACAGTCGTCTGTACTTACAAACGTTGTTTGCTCATTTATTATTATTACGCAGGTGCTTACTAGCCAAAACCTCTTGCGGATCACTAGTTCCCATTTCAAAGAAAATTATTATTTATAGAACAAAATCGTTGCAGTTGAAACAGATGATCCTTCTTCTACATTTTATGATGTGTTAACAATGAAAACATTGTAACATGTTGCGTAAGTGGGTCGATTTAGAAGTGTACATTCGGACTAATAATCATGTGGTTTTTCCACTCAATAATACAAGATACAAAATAAAGCGAAGTTTCACTAATTCATTATAAAACTTCGCACTATCTAAAGACGCCAAACAAACAATTTTTATCAGCCTAGATTTAGATATATTTAGCGACGGATTCTTAAGTAAATAACACAACATTTTCATATCTTAAAATAAACTTCCATGGATTGAAGCTTTTATAGCCAAATTTATTAAATAACTTCGGACTATTTTTAAAACTTCTGAATTATTGACAGAGAAGTTTATATATATATATATATATATATATATATGTGTGTGTGTGTGTGTGTGTGTGTGTGTGTTATAATTACATTTTTGACATTGAGCAATGCAAGCTTAATATGACATGATAAGAAAAATAAATGCTCGGACGGGATTTGGATCTGGACCTCTGGATTGATACCCAGTGCGCTACCGATTACGTTACCGAGCAAATCTAGTACAAACAAGCATTCTTATGAATGTTTGAACTAGATTTGCTCTGTAGCGTAATCGGTTTCAATCCAGAAGTTCGGGTTCAAAACACGTCCGAGCATTTATTTTTCTTATCATATATATCATATACATACATATATAATTAAATAAATTGAAAATACAATAAATTCTATTAAAAGAATTTTAATCCAAACTTTAGTGATGCCGCATTTTGACTTTAGTGACGTTCTACTAACTGACATAAGTGACGGAATGTCGGACAAACTGCAGCGTGTCCATAATATGTGTATCAGATTCATATTTAATGTTCGAAAATACGATCACATTTCTCCATTATTCCACGAATTGTCATGGCTACATCTAAAAGAGAGAAGAAAATGGCACTGTCTAATTCTCCTATTTAAGATCCTACATACCTCGATTCCCAATTATTTATCATCCCGTTTCCAGTATCTATCCTCAAACCATAACCTAAACACAAGATCACAACATAGTCTCTTACTTAATATACCGCAACATAGGACATCACATCACTCCATGTCATATACCATCTCCACTTCTCGCAACTGGAATTCCCTACCACAAGAAATAAGGGGCTGCCGGACATTGGCATCTTTTAAAAGAAATCTAAATTTATATTTGCTCTAAACTCGACTTCATTATTATCCAGTGTAAGATATATATATATATATATATATATATATATATATATATATATATATTAATTGGTGTTTCCCGTATAATGTATCATATTTATATTATTATTATTATTATTATTATTATTATTATTATTATTATTATTATCGTATCATTATTGTTATTACCCTATAAAATGTTGTTTGTACATGACATTTACATTGTTACATTTATTGTATCTTTAAGTGTTTATAATTAGTATAGTGTATATCTATATTTGTCGAATATTTATTTGTATTTGTACTGGTTGAGTGGAAAGAGAGGGCCTTATGGCCTTAACTCTGCCAGAATAAATCAAGTATTATTATTATTATTTATTATTATTATTATTATTATTATTATTATTATTATTATTATTATTATTATTATTATTATTATTATTAAAAATTCTAATCTTAACAATGCAGCCAGTAAATACTTTCAATTCGAAGAAAATACTGAAATTCCACACAAAAAATACATACATAAAACGGTTTTAACATTTATACATATATGTCCACCGCTGTGGTCTCGAGGTAGCGTGCTGCCTTGTCACGCAGCGGGCCCGGGTTCGATCCCCGGTCGGGGCAGTTTTTCTGGGTAAGGTTTTTATCGGGGTTTTTCCTCACCTGTAAGACAAATGTCAGGAAAACTTTTAAGGCCCAAACGGTCACCGAAATCATATCGCCATCATCATCATCATCATCATCCTTCACCGGTGTGGAAAGCAACGGGAAGCTACCACACCTACAATTCCCTAGTAAAGCTGCAAGCATAGCATGAAAATGCTATGATTGCAGTGAAAGACCTGGATATATATATGGGTCTTTAAAATTACTATGGATGGATATATATATATATATATATATATATATATATATAGGGTGGGTCTTTAAAACTTTCACCTCTGGTATGAATATTTCTGATATAAAAACAACACTTAAATAGGGGGCATCTGATACATATATTTTTTTTCAAAATCAAATATTTTTTAGATATGACGGTCAACTTTCGTTTTTTAAATGGAAACCACTTACGTTTTGTGTCGCAAATGTTGCGTTAGCTACGCCAACCCACAATTGACTACTTTAATGATGTTTGTTATATAATCGGGACGCTAAATACAAACAATGACTGACGCACACTTCCATTTGTCTAATTCAAAATGTTGACATTGAAGATCGAACACGCCCATACCACAATACTCAATACTACGCCTTATTTATTCAGTTCTGTATGGACAACAGACTAAACAGACATTGGTTAAGTGTTTTAGAACATATCTCTGTGGCACAGAGGAAGATTTACGTGTGTGTAGATAAATTATGTTAACTTAAGTAGTGTACTATTGTAATATTGAAATGGTTTTCACAAAAGACGAAATGACTGATAGCTATTAATATATGGAGAATGTTTCCAAAATGCTAAACCAGCAAACAAGCCGTTTGTTGAACGTTTCCCTGAGAGACCTCATCCAACCCGTCCAACCTTCAGTAGTATTGTTAGAAAACTTCGAAAAACTGGAATCTTGAGCCCACGAAAGCGGGTTCGAACCAAGACAGAGACAAATGAAGCAGCCGATTAGCTGTTCTTGCAGTTGTTACAATAAACTCTCACGCCAGTTCTCTCGAAATGGGAAGAGATACTGGAATCAGTCGAAAAAGCGTGTTCCGATTTTTCATCCGTATAAGTTACACCCACTCCACATCTCACTACATCAAATTCTTGACGGTAATAACTTTAGGATTCCTGAGTAGCTCAGTTGGTACAGAACTAATGTATAGAGGTCTCGGGTTCAAATCCCGTCTCGGACATTTATTTTTCTTTTCATGTCATAATTGGTCTTCATTACTAAATATAAAAAAAATTAGTTATAATATCTTCTTCTTCTTCCTTCCAAGTATTAGGCGGAGGCCTGTTACGATCCTATAGAAAATTTTCCTTTCAGCGTTTCATAGGACGGCCCAGAGATCTTCCGTCAAATTCTCGTATAAGACTTGAAAGCATATTAATAATCCCTTCGATTGGTTGCTGGTCAAAGGAAGGCAAGACCAGTGATGGGGCTGCCATCTTATAGCCTCTGGTCAGGCTTTTCTGGAGAAGAGAAGAAAATAAACGAAAGAAGAAATGGAAGAAAGGAAAGACTCCCTAGTCCTCAGATGCCCTAATAGCATCGGGGTCGAAAAACAAGAGAGGTTAGATAGTAAAGTTAAAAGAATCTGGTATAAGTAAGTGGTAGAAAGGAAGAAATACCAGATCGGTTAAAGATAAAAGTAAGGAGCAAAACACAAGTAAGTGGAAGCAATGTTTTGCTCAGCTTGGGCACCTTGTGGTCGCCATCCCATATCCCCTAGATGAGGGAGGACCCCTGAGGGATAAATTATATATATGCAAAAGCTGAAAATGATCGGCGTTTTTTTGGAACTACGGCCTATGATATCAAGTCTACTTCTCAAGCACTCGTACCCTGCCGCTCAAAAACCATGAGTGCTTGAAATATTCAGTCTTACGTCTTCCGCACTGCGCATGCGAAGCTTTGTTCCCATGACTAAATGGGTGTATTTCACTGAAAAACAACTGCTGAATATTATTGTGATGATTGGAAAAAAATAGTTCAGGATAGGGATGTATGGAGGGTTTATGACGGCGCAGCCATGAATCTACAGACTCGATAGTACCAATTAGTTAGTTAGATATTTAAATTTTGCCACTTCTAAAATTTCCCTCATTTGTCAATAAGTGTCCATTTCCATTATCATAGCACTACAGTAGTGATTAATTTATTTTCTGAAATTATCAGTTATATTATTTATTAGTTATCTACAGAATATATTATTATCGTCATCATCGTCTTTCTTCCACAAAATTAGGCTATATGTTGATCAGTTTCGACCTCAATGGAAATTCCATGCATCAATATTTTTCCTATAGGATGATAGATAAGAATCTGCTTTGGTAGCCTGTTATCTTCCTTCCGAAGAATATGTACACATATTTTTTATATATATCCTAAAATTTTGTTTTCTAAAGATTTCATGTGAAGTTATACTAAAATTACTTAATTTATTTTATGACATAATAATCTGTACCCAGGAGGCCTCCGAACATGTATAATTTCAGTAGATTTAATCTCTGTATATAATTGTTTGATTCAGTGTGCATATCTCGCTGTCATAAAAAAAGGGTTGAAAGGGTGTTTACTTATTTATTACTTCTATTCTTTTATTTTTAGACCAACAGAGGTTTAAAAATAAAGTTTATTAGTCCTGAGATTTATAGATTTTTTTATATTTACACATTTTCTTTTTCATATGAGATGTTCATATCAAACATTTAAAGTTACGTTATGCCACGAGTGATTTCCAAATTATCGATAAATTCACGACTCACGAAGTGAGGAGTCAATTTATCTAGAGAATTTGGAATAAGAGTGGCATTTGTTAGGACTATTTAACGAATAAAATTAAGCTGTTTACTCACAAATCATTATTTAAATATAGTTATTTTTAAATATTTATATATTTAAGTAAACGGCGATGTTTGACAACAAATGAGAAACGATTGATACTCTTCATTTGCTTCTTTTGTTCGTCACTGCAACCAGATCATATTACTATTGCCAAAGGAACGCAATATTGTAAGAATGTACTCTAGTAGAGAACAAATGAAACACATCAAACTGTATATTAATTCATTTCTGATGTCCTATGATGTAAATATGATAATTATATTTTTCTGGAAAAAAATACATTTAAGAAAGTGCAAACAGTGGTTTCTTTTTTTGGTGGTATAATCAATTGCTACAAATGTTTTATATTAACTCCCGCATGCGTATGTGTTGACATTCATGCACTATATATAAAATCTGGTAGCCGCATTTCATATTGGGTCAGTCACTGCAAAATAATGCTATGACCTATTCAGAATGTTAAAGGAGGTGCTCTCTTTATTATGATAAACTTCAGTTGGTAAATTCTAGGCGAAACACGACTGTGATTGGTTGTAAATCAAAAATCATTGTAACGTGATTGGTCATTGACTCCCATTTTTGGCATGAGTTAAATAGTCCAATATAATTCTACTTCTGACGCGGTCTACACCTCGAAATACCGTTATGTTTGTTTTTGTGTAGATATTTTCATATTCCTTTATAATTCCCTGTAATTCATATATTTATTTTTGTAAGTGCAACAAATATATATCCAAACAGATAATAAAGTTAGCACTCCTATCGCTGGACTGCCTGCCTACCATCGGGCCAATAGTCAGTAATTACTTTCAAGTTTCAACAGAAAGAAAGTCAGACTAAAATATAACAACGAAGTTAAAATATATGGTGCTGTGAGAAAAAAAAGCTAATGTATGTTTGTGCTTAGAGGGAATTACTGAGTATAGTTCATAAAAATCGTCCGGGTCATACTATATAGTTACTGCAGGATGGATATAAGTGGCTTCATAAAAGAGAAAGTTTTAATTCCGGAGGATCACTGGAAATTGACCTAGTTTCTAGAGAATATCCTACTAGAGCAGAACTTTGTAGACGCCGAAAAGAACCCTCAGGCGACTCTTTAGGTTTAAGTAATTGGAGGGAGGTTCTGGTATTATTCCAGGAATGTTGACGCGATTGTACGTAAATGAAAACAGATTACTTAGTTCTGGATACAAAAACTTCAAGCATTTCACACTTAAGAGTTTTAAACTTCTATAAAAAGTCTGTGAAAAAATAGAAAAGTATATGTCTTACATAATTTAACAAATATGTTATTCTATTAGAATAATTTATTAAAAATGCATTCTTTAGTAATTTGGAATAAAATCTGCAGGGAGATACCTATGAGTGTTGTGTAGTTTAGAAACATAAAATGCACTAATCTGTGTTTGAACCTGTACGATTTGTATAAATTGGTGAGAAAGTTTGCTACAAGGTACACACAGTGTCTCATTGAATTATCCGATCTGGGCAAACGCATTAATCAGATTTGTCATTATGTTAAAGGGCATAGATGCAAATCCTGTTGAGAGAGGTGATTTTAGGACTATAAAATCTACGATAACTCAAATATATGTTAAACATAGGCCTAAATAAAAGTACTCTAAATTGTTGCAGTGCTAATGACAATTGAATAGCCAGCCAGAACAAGTTTTTACCCTAATGTTTCCAAAGTTGGTGTTTTACATGCAAATGGTCGTTAATGACACTATGACCTTTTTCAATATGAACATCAAATTTGTAAAAAAATTCGAGAATTACAACCTTGATCTAGGCGACTATTCAGTCGAAGAAGATATAAAATTTATTTTATAAATGAGACTGTTTAACTCATGCTCCAAATGGGAGTCAATGGCCAATCATGTTTCAATGAATTTTCTTTTACAACCAATGACAGTCGTGTTTCACCTCACACTTTATCGAATTCTCTTTACCTGCTCCTACTTTTGTGATAAATAAAGCTTCTCCTCTTTAATATTCTGAACAAGTCAGAGCACTATTATGCAGTGACTGGCTCTACAACAAATACATTGAATATAGCAAATAATGAACAAATTCCTTCGAACAAAACATTTGATAAATTGTGTGTTCAATAATTGTGTTTTTAAATAATGATTTTACTGACTTGTTGTTCACTAAAAAAATAAATTAATAATTTATAATGTTGGTTACAATATACAGTTTGATGTGTTTCATTTTTTCTCCACAACCGGTACATTTTTACAATATTGCGATCCTATTTGGCAATAAATAAAATTATCAAGTTGTAGTGAATAAACAAATGAAACATAACCACACATTTCTGATTTGTTTTCAAACATAGCTGTTTATATTAAATAGGGGGCCCTCATCTAGGGGATATGTGGATGGCGACCACAAGGTGCCCAAGCTGTGCAAAACATTTCTTCCACTTACTTGTGTTTTGCACTCTTTTAACTTTACTATATAATCTCTCTTGGTTAACTCTTGTTTTTTCGACGCCAACGCTATTAGGGCATCCGAGGGCTAGGAGTTTTTCCTTTCTTCCATTTCTTCTTTCCTTTATTTTCTTTTCTTCTCCAGAAAAGCCTGACCAGAGGCTATAAGATGGCAGCCCCATCACTGGTCTTGCCTTCCTTTGGCCAGCAACCAATCGAAGGGACTATTATTATGCTTTCAAGTCTTATACGAAAATTTCGCTCAAATGCTGGAGGGAAAATTTTCTATATGATCGTAACAGGCCTTGGCCTAATACTTGGAAGGAAGAAGAAGAAGAAGATATACTTTTTTTAAATACCGGTAACTATATTTAAATAATGAGTTTTGAGTAAACAGCTTAATTTTATTCGTTGAATAGTTCTAACAAACGCCACTCTTGATTTTCAAATCCTCTAGATAAATTAGAAATCACTCGTGACATTATTTATGATATGTTCTCCTAGGACTATCAAGTATGTTACTGAGAAACTTAAGTTCTGAACTTTCTTTTCTTTGTCTTATCAGCGTAATTATCATACTTGTGTTACATTTTGAGCGAATGACGATTCATTTTAATGGAACTGAAAAATAAATAACCTAACCATTATTCCGTAGAATTTTGCTTAACTTAATAAACTAAATATGTATAATTCTAGCAAACAGATATTGTAATTTTGCACAGAAATGAGATATTATCAAATAAAAAAGTTCGGATTACTTAATTTATAATTTGTATTGTTATATTCTTGATCAAATTCGGTATTATAATTCCCTCAACACAATTTTGGAACCGGATTTTAAAGATGATAGAAAAAAGCTTAATATTATTTCATATATTCACAACTGTAATGCAAACAATAAACACCAAATCATTACAAATTTGAATAAGATATGGTTATTTATAAATAATCACTAAATAAAAAATATTATTTATAATTTGAATATATACTAATTATTTTAAACATATATTAATTTGTAAATTCTAACCAATTTGGATGTGAGACCAGTTGTCGGATGGTAGGCCAGGATCTCCTAGGACTGACATGCCATGTAGTCATATAAGCTGATCGCTAGTTGTCTACAAAAAGTCTATATTTACATATATCAACACCTCTGTTCTAATGAGTTCATGTGAAAATTAATTCAATGTAAAGGTAAAAAATTACTTGTCTAGTAAATTCGATAATGTAAATACGTCTATTTTTTTTATCTAAGAAACTACCCGATGGACTATAAAATAGGTGATTAGAATAAGAAATCATTTCACTGAGATGTAATGTGGTCTCAGCATCTTGTGTTCCGATACGTTGCAGACAAATATTTACATAATGCATATGATAAATTAAGGAATTATGTCAACAAAAACATAATTAAAGTTAATTATTTTTCGCTTCACGAATAAAGAGACATTAAAACAATGAATGTTAAAACTTTGATAATAATGAATATAAAATATTAACTACTTGTTAAAGTTTATTCATCCTCGATGACGGGACACTGAAGTGTCAAGCTGTTAGACCAGGACTAACTTAGATCAAGAAACGTGTGGTGCCGTACTAAATAATTCGCAGATGTCCTCTACGCAGAAAATAACATTCATGCCACACACGTAAACATACGGAATAAACGTTTACACTGATCCTACATTTTAAATTACTCAAGGACAAGCAATGTAATAAAATGTAGGTTAACATTTCATTACATTCTTCAAATAATTTTACTGACAAGTAACTAATTCCACATAAGCATAATTATTTGTTATATATTACTTAATATTTCCTGAATATACTTTACATAATACAAAAGGTCACACATTTTGAAATGACAAGTTTCAATTTCGTACAATTGTTTTTTATCTATTACAGTAGCTGCAATAGACAGTGTCAAAACCACTAATTAATCAGAAAAGTAAATAGGAGAAACAGCCTTAATGAATTGTAACTAAGTCCTTAAAATAACTATTTTTTAAAATTATTTTCTTTACAGTACTTCCTTAATTTAAATTATTCAACTTATTACCATTTGAGTCCACCGCTGTGGTCTCGAGGTAGCGTGCAGCGGGCCCGGGTTCGATCCCGTCGGGGCAGTTTTTCTGGGCGAGGTTTTTATCGGGGTTTTTTTCTCACCTGTAAGACAAATGTCAGGAAAACTTTAAGGCCCAAACGGTCCCCGAAATCATATGGCCAGCATCATCATCCTTATCATCATCATCATCATCCTTCACCGGTGTGGAAAGCAACGGATAGCTACCACACCTACAATTCCCTAGTAAAGCTGCAAAGCATAGCATGAAAATGCTATGATTGTAGTGAAAGACCTGCCCTCGAGCAGAATTACTATGGATGGACTACCATTTGTTAGTTACAGTAAGCACATAATTATATATATCAAATCATGAACTGAATTATAAGACGCGAAATGAAATACTGTAGACTATACATTTTTATTAATGTTATACTCAATAACAAAAAAGTCGTATATTGTAGTTTATCGGAAAATTCTGTAGGAAAAAGTAGTTCCAATTATTTGACCTAAGTACTAGGCCTGTGTAAAAATAGTTCAATACTCAACCATCGTTATAAATAAATGCTCGAATAAAACAGTTTTTTTCTGAGTAAATCGTATATTTGCGACACAAAGTGATACTTATTGTATATACTCCAAATAATTCAGAGGCCTACTTAAAATCTGCACACATATGTTATTTCCGCTCTGTATTTTCTGTTGTTTCTGAAAGCGAAACTCATTCCAAATGATGGATAAATACGTTGTAAGCTATAAATACTTGTTAAAGTTATTTACATTAGAACTGAATAAATTAACGTGTTATAGCTAAAATATTAAATTGCTTATTTATTATTATTAAAGCTAAAATATTCTCAAGATATATTGAAATTAGTATCACGTTGTAAATCTCAAATAAAACGCTTCTTCTGGGATTCGTATAAAAACTGATATTACCACCACGCAGAAGTTGTAACACAAGCTGTTAAAATCTTAATAAGATCAAATTAATTCTTGTTACAAAGATTCTGCAGCTGGTAGCAGAGATACTTGGTGACCTGAAACTGGCAAGTAAGTAATTTGATAAGGGGACGAGAAAACAGGCGACAAATGGTCTATCGATTTGCTTTACTGTGGTGTACTCAATGAAATCTTTCGTAGGACAAGGGAGAGTGCAAGCAGAAAGAAATGAAGATGTATCTTCTTCAGGAGTCATCAAAATGTCAGCTCTTCAATAAATCATTTCATCAAGTAAAAATCAATAGCTGAAAACTGGTAAAACATGTAACATGCTATTGCTATTGTAGTAAAAAGAGAAACATTTTAAAAGAGTTCTTCATACTGATTCGTCTCGCATTCCTTACAATATTATCAACATTGATATATTTGTAGAAAGGGTCTGTGTATATGTGTATGTATGTTTGTATGAATGTACATATGTATGTTTATATTATATTACTGCGTATGTTACGCGCGTATTTCTGAGAATTTGCATGTCGTTGTAAATAAAACAGAATAATGTTAGAAACAATACAATACTTAATAGTACCATTTTAATGCAATTTGTAGCTGATCATGGTAAATTATATATATGTACGTGTGTATGTCTGTGTGTATGTGTGTTCACCGCTGTGGTCTCGAGGCAGCGTGCTGCCTTGTCACGCAACGGGCCCAGGTTCAATTCCCGGTCGGGACAGGCTCCTGGGTGAGGTTTTTTCGGGGTTTTTCCTCACCTGTAAGACAAATGTCTGGAAGCTTAGGGCCCAACGTCTCCGAAAATCATCCGGCCATCATCATGATTATTATCATTATTCTTCACCGGTGTGGAAAGCAAGGGGAAGCTACCACACATTTAATTCCCTAGTAAAGCTGCAAAGCATAGCATGAAAATTCTATGATTTGGGGCGGTATTTTGGAGGGTGTTAAATGTCACTAGGGTTTCACTTTGATTTAATTGTGGATTGTTACTTGCCCTTCCTCGGTAGCTAGTCGGTTCCTGTTTTCAGGGTGAGCGCTGAGACTCCTATCTATATAGGGTTCGGAAGGAGAATTGCGTGGGAACAGACAATCACTAATTATTTGAATTATTTTATTTAATTAATCTCTGCCAATTTAAATGCAACGTTACACAGTAAAAATAAAACTTTTCTGTCCCTGGCCTTCGATATTTCGCTAATGAGGACTAGCAAATGACTTATGAGTTCGGGAGATTTTCCCTAAGTCCATAATCGTTGTTACAAGATATTTTTTTTTTACTATACAATCAAGATCTTCTTCCTTCTAAGTGTCGAGTATAAGTGTAAGTGTATTAAATTTTGTCCTCATGAGTTCCGTATCGAAGTCAGGACCAATTATTCCCATATATGGTCTATACCCTAACTCTCATTTTGATTGGTTAGAATATTTAATCACATGTCATCCAAGGGCGTAACTATTTTATTTAAACCACCACCTACCTTTTGATTTTATTCTCACGGCTAGGGAGTGTTTGCCAGCTTGGGCTTTACGCGATTGTAAATTTGGAGTTTGACATTTCTCCCAAACGTGAGTTTTGAAGCTAGACCCAGCTTAAACATTTCAGGTCTAATTTGAGGAGTTACATGTTTATGACCTCTTTTACTTAGGGTTTCAACCGCTTCTTGTGAGAACTATTTACCAACATGAAACTTAATTTATTTTTAACTATATTCTATTCCTTCATTATTTATTCATTTCTTATATTCCTTAATCACTATTAGGGCCGTATCATATTCGTCTCACAATGCCTCTTGTTAAAACAAAAAAAAAATACTAACGTAAAGTTAAAAATATCTTTTTTTTTTTTTTTAACACAGCTCCCCTTAGAAGAGAAGTAATTAAATATGCTAATTACATCAAACCAAAATGTATTACAACTATTACTTTTCCTACAAGTACCATATATGGAAATGTTTTTACAAACACAAATAGATTATATTATTGAACATATATCACCCTGGTTTACTTACAGTTTTCTGCATATTACCACTAGAACAACAACAAAAAAAAACATGTACATTTAAACTCAATTTGCGATCGGTGATTCACCTTACTTATTTTTTTTTTTATAATCAACAAATGTTTTTCTTATTTTAACCCTATGGGTACTTTATCATATCCCATACATCTTCTCGTTTTTTTTCACTTTATTATACGTTTGTTTCTGTTTTAATTACGTCACTTTTTACTCACACGCTAGGTAATTTCACATAATACGTTTTCCATATATCACTCAGTTTATTATTGCAATGTCATGCACATTTTTATTTATTTTTTATATCATCCCTTTATATCGTTCGCACTTTCCATGGTTCACACTTTACATATGCACTGGAACTCACTTATTATAAACTAACATTTTTTTTATTCCAATTAGCTACTAATTTATTCTATTTGGGTCATTTATTTATTTAATGAGACATAGATCTTAATGTTGCCGTAAACATATTTGCCCTCTTTTAATCAAATGGTAACTTTACTAATTAGTTTCCTATGTAATTTCCGATGATTATCCTTTATAAATAAGTATATCGGTATTTAATAAGAATCATATATGTTTTATATCGCGATCTCAGTTTTCAGAACATTTCACGGTTCATCATAATAATTCATTTGTAAATCTATCTTCTTCTTTTTTTTTTTTTAAATAGGCGCTCCCTTAGCTGTGGTCATTGAAAATTTATTCTCAGCATGTTCACTGACTGATCTTCACAATACCTTGAAAATCTATTTATTCTTTATAGAACTCCTTTATTCATCATTCGCATATTATTTTTATTCAATCGATTAAGGTGGAAATTATCCTTATTTATTTACTTGTCGGTAACATAATATCACATTTCATACGCGCAGAACCGTCGCTGTATACAGAATTTTATATCATCGTAGCTCATATTCGTCAATTTCGTTTTTTGACGACAATTTATATTTCATTAGTAAAACAACTCGACAACACCGGTCGAATCAAAATCATGTCGCTCTATCTACCCATAATAATTCTCGCTACCATATGAGCGAACGTTTATCATTTAAAAGGACATAATATAAACGCCTCCTTCGGGCTTTGATCCTGTATTAATTCATTCTTTCACTTTGTCTACGCTATATTTTTTTATCTGTCACCAATCATAAACTGTTAAAAGGACGATGCCTTAACCTCTTTCTTAAATTTTCGTATGCTCATAACGCTTCCATTTTATTCCTTAAGAATAGTATTAGGTTTTTAAGAACATTAACTATGAAGTTATAATAGCACATTTGTGTATATATATATATTTAATTTGTATATATATTATATTTTTTTAATGATATTTAAAAGTTGGATTTAAACATTCATTTCCTTCGTTTCACATCGTATTTGGGTAAGTAACTTGTTTTCGACAAATGAATTTTGTACCTGTGAAGGGTGTGCCTATTTCCGTCTCACTCGCACTCTTTCATCTTTTACAAACATTTTAAGTTTAGTGAACTGATTTTTATCTCTATTCTAGACTGGGTTCAACGTTTTCTTAAATATTCCCACTACGATCAGCTGTTCATTTCTTTGTAATTTTCACAATTTACTTATTATTATCATCGTCTCTGTTATTGTTCACGCTTTAGATTAAGGCAAATATACATGCTAATTATTTTTATTATTTTTTTTATATAAAGCGGGGTGGTGCCTCTCGCTCCCTCTGTAAATTTAAATTTTCTTCCCCTGTTTTCGTCAACATTTATCTAGTCTCATTGTATTTTCTAGTAAATAAAAAATGTAAACCCTTTCAAAATATTTTCATTGACCTTTGTGATACCTAGCCTAGCTTAGTTTCATATTCAACTACTTATTGCTAACATGACGATAGATTATGTTTTTACAAACACATATAAATCAACTTATCTGTGCATACAATGTAGATGCATGTTAATGTCTAACTGATATTACATTCATTCTAACAGGATAGACTGAAATTTGCATTCTACCACTTTGCGATAATTTCGCGCCCGGATCAAATATTTCAGCACGATATTTTTGTAGGTAACATTCTCTCTCATCATGCATTAATTTAGTACAGTACTTCGTTATGTTACCTTTGAATCTAACGTATTGACTGTTTTTCGACCATTTCCTCCTATTTATTTGGCGCTTCTTTATTACGCGGTATGACTTATGCATATTTTCTTTACGTCCTACCTTTTTCTTGTTTTTCTTTTCATACTTTGTTCGAATCTTTCCCATGCATCTACTTTGTATATCCACATTTTCAACTTGGAATACTGAACGGATGTTTGGCTGTGCCGAAATCATCAGGTCAGTTATTGCCGGTAAATAATGAACATTTCTGTAAAAGCCAAATTTTAGAAATATGGTTGGTTATGTCTTTATAGTAGTTTTATCCTGTCCCTAAATAAGATCTATAGCCTATCCGTTTTATTTAATGCTATGCAGTATCAAATGCTGTCTTAACAGTAACAGAAGGGATACTGTTTACTATGTTTTGCTTTCTTAGGCTAGGCATGGACTTGTGATTTTTAGTTCTGCGTTTGTTTGATATATAATGAAAACCAATTTTTGTGTCAGTTCATGTAACTAAACGTCCAGGCGCAAGAAAACCGACATATAAAATATACCATATTTTAAAACTCAGTTATCTCTTTTTTTAAGATTCAAAAGACAAAATTATAACCCAACATGTAATCTAGACGAGGAAAAAATAAGTACACGTCTGAGAAAAATGTTAGCATGAAATAGGCGTAGCGGGTATAGAAGAGTAGAATTTTTCAAGATTCATGATATGTTCCGTTGAGGTATTATTCAAAATTAAAGAATAGCCTATAATTATGGAATATTTACCTAAAATGTCCTTCTCATCAACTTTATTAGTTATTTACCTGAAGCGCTTTCGGGACTAGTCCCATCATCAGCAGGAAACATATGTTTCAATGAAACACCAGTTTTGAATCCTGCTTATGATGGGACTAGTCCCGAAAGCGCTACAGATAAATAACTAATAAATTTGAGGAGAGAGACCTTTTAGGTAAGTATTCCATAACTTTATACCTTAATTTCAATTATATCTGTTAATTCCAAGTCTTGATTTTTAAGTGTTTTATGCTTTTATGAGGCTAGGTTATGTAGCAATTAACACTGTTGCAACTGAGAAAACAAATAAAGCACTTAGAAATCAATAAATAGAATTTCTAATTCTGACGTACAGCAGTTTGTTTATCCAATACTGTTTAATTAAACTCAAATGTTGTAATTAGGGCAAGGATTTTAATGCAGTAAAACTTAAGATTGTAATATAGTATTTATTGGAAGTAAGACTTGTGACTGTCTTTTGTCTTGGTTTCACACACAAACAGTTGAATAACATAATGAGAATATAATATTATAATTATATTGTGAATAGAAAAGTAATGTATGAACCAGGAATCGAACCGTGGACCTCTAGTTCTCCAGACTAGTGTGCAGCCCACTACACCATTCCAGACCTGCACATTATTGTGGAGAACTAGAGGTCCACGGTTCGATTCCTGGTTCCAGACATTAATTTTTCTTTTCACAATGTAATTATAATATAATCATTTATTGGAGCTGTGTTAACATAACAGTCTTGAAAAATGTTAAATAACATAATGAGAAGTTAGACTTCTGACTGTATTTTGTCGTTTCATACAGAAACAGTGGAATGATATATACTGTCTGGTTGCAATCTTAACTTTCAGTGCATTAAAATCCTTGCTCTAGTTATATTTAACTGCTACCTGTTTTAAGAAGCTCAGCAGAATAGACTGAATACTGAAATGTAAAATTTAGCATTTTCCAAATGTATCCCTTTTCTTGTTGGTAAGCGATTTAAAAACTTGAGGTCAGACTTGTGGAGTCACAATGGTCACAAGATTGATTTAATAATAGTAAATTAAGCCTGCTAACTAATGTTTGTTTAAGCTTATGTGTACATTTGTGATGATATTAAATTGATTATTGATTAACATGTTTGACAACTTAACTGGATGTCCATGGTTTTGTCTTGTCCGGAATAATAATAATAATAATAATAATAATAATAATAATAATAATAATAATAAAGCATAAAAATTACAAAGTAGTATACAATGCCTAGAAATTAACAAAAGGCTGAACAAGATTGGATCGGATAAAGAATGAAGATATAAGAACAGAGTTAAATATCCACTGAATGATAAAATTAAGGAATATAGAGATAAATGGTTTAGACAGGTAGAAAGTATTAATGTAACAAGATTACCAAAAGCAGCATTTAACTACAAGCCAAGAGGTTCAAGGAATGTAGGAAGGCCAGTGAAAAGATGGACAGAACAACTGTGAGGCGGAACAGGCAATTTATATAGCCCGTGAAGTGAAGAAGATAAAGAATATTTCTTTAACAGATGTAAAAATATAGTGTAAATAAGAAAGGCAATAGTTACAGAAAATATAACGTTTTCCAACTTTGTAGAATGAGAAAAATTAACAATCATCGATTTAAATAATAGTATATTTATTAAATAAAATATTAACGTTTATGATTTTCATAAATATATTCGTAACAGCCGTTTCAATTCACCGAATCTTCGACTGTTACGAATACTGATTAAAATAATATGTACGAAAATCATAAAACTTTGATAGTTTTATTTAATATTTTTAGTTAACGTTTTTTGAGAAAAGTCTTTACAACAAAATAAAATCACTAAAGTAAGTTGAAATTAATTTAATAATTTGGCCCGATAACAAGCATTTATAGAGTTTTAAAAATATAACATGTAGAATTTATACCTAAATGGCTTACAGCTATAATTATAATCTAATAATAATAATAATATATAATAATAATAATAATAATAATAATAATACATATTTTATTCTACCTGGCAGAGTAAGGCCTTAAGGCCTTAATTATAATCTGATGATGATGATAATAATAATAATAATAATAATAATAATAATAATAATAATAATAATAATAAATATTTTATTCTACCTGGCAGAGTTAAGGCCTTAAGGCCTTGTATACATTCAACCAAGATAAAAAAAAATACAAACAAATATTCTTACATCTAAATTACAGTGAACGAAATTATTACACCGCAGGCTACTTCTAAAATATAATTATTATTACAATAGGCCTATATTTCAATTTAGTCTAGATTTAGCGAATGAAATATAAAATGTACAATATAAAAAAATTAAAAAAAACTATTTATGACATAGAATACATTTAGTTCTGGATAAAAAAAAATATTTAACAATAAATAATTGTATAAACGTGATTTAAAATTATCAAGATCGAGGCAACCCCTGACCTCTTATTTTAGTTTTCACTTTAACAAGTGTTCTCATAACAAGTGTGGAGAGGACAATGATTCTAGCATTTTTTAAAGAAAAAAACGCTTCATTGTGTTAATCTTTCAGTACATATATCAATTGAAATGGTGGATTCCAAAACCAACTAAGTAATTTTTTTTTTGTTATTTTTAGTTATGTTGCTTAGTGTATTCTCTTATACTTGATACTCAAGTTTAATAACGGAACATAAGTTAAGTCCATTACTAAAATTTAGTTAGGCATTCAGCGTCATTATAAATATTTCAGTAAAAAGTACATTTTTTACTTAGTTGGTTTTGGAATCCAGATCTTCAATTGTTACACTATTATATACCGAAAACAGTTTTGTCGACCTATTAAGGTTCGCTACGTCCCGGGTTGTCCGGGATTAACTAGGAATATTATCTTTTCTTTTTATCTTTCAAATTTATCCGGGAAACGGGCCTTAAAGTTTTCCCGACATTTGTCTTACAGGTGAGGAAAAACCCCGATAAAAACCTCACCCAGAAAAATTGTCCCGACCGGGGATCGAACCCGGGCCCGCTGGGTGACAAGGCAGCACGCTACACCGAGACCACAGTGGTGGACAGTTTAAAAATATATAGTTTTAAAATATATAGTTTAAAATGTTATATTTTTAAAATATATGATATAAAATATATAGCTTAAAAATTTAGTTTTAAATATATAGTTTAAAAATATATAATTTTAAAAAATATAGTTTATAAAAAAATAAAATCAATATTCGTTCCTATGATTTTGTTGGGGGGGGGGATAGGGAAGGGTTGCCCCGTAAATTTCAGCTTAGAGTTAGAAACACAATAAATCAGTCTAAATTAAAAATGTTACGTATCAGAATTTAAAGATTCAATCCAATTTAGGTTACCACAGAGGAGATTACGGACAAAGTAGGTAGATTAATTATTGGCAACCTTTTCTGTTTGTTTATATTAAAATAATTGTAAAATGGATGAGATCAACCTTATCTTGTAGGTTAGTCTGACCTGAAAATAAAGGATAGGTTGCAAGAAGTTAATATGACTATATAATTTTGATGGAATTATGATAATGAGAAATCTCAAAGTTTAATTTCTGTCTCCTAAAAAACCAGAATTTAAATCTGCACTTCCCAACGTACGGCTATCGAAGGTTGAGTATTTTATAGCCAGTTGTACAAGACAGAAAATTAACCAACGATTTTTTTTATCGACATACAGCTTTTTATCTGTTATTTTATTTGGATTTTTATAAATGTAAAACAAACTTTTCTCTTTCGGGCGACTTTTTTTTTTTCACTCGTTTAATGAAGTACGAGTTCGCGTATACTCATAGGTTATTAAAATAACGTTAGGGACATGCTTTTTTTTTTACCTATGCCATCAAGTTGTCTTTATGACATTTCTGGAATTCTATCCTGTAATTGGCGTAATTGTTACCCACTTCTTAAGCATAGTTACGTAACCCCGATGATACATGTGATGAATGTTAATGGAGCTTCAGGAGAGTTCTTAAATTTAAACTTAACCTAAATCCAGACCGTGGACGACCACAGGAACCTTTAAAAAATTATTTTAGTCCACGAATCGAACGCCGGACACCATGTATTGTGGTCAAAAATTTTGACCAATAGCCTATGAGGCTTCGTAAAATACAATGTCGCCTAAGAACAACGTTTCTATCCATGACAATTCAGTCATATAGCGGGTAAAATTAACACCACGGTTCCCCAATAGACGACGGCTGAATAATATCTTATGCAAGTTTGTTTACAGTAAAACTGGAACACAGCTCGGAATTAGTGTAACGATATTGTTGAATGGAGATAAAATTATTAACGCAAACGGTGCACTGTTAAAATATTGTTAGCAATTTCCTAAATTATTAACGTATTATTAAAAAAATGTAAATTATTTACTTCATAGTCATCTGATTGCAGTTATAAAATTACGATTATTAAATTATCATAAGTAATGCCACGAGTATCGATAAATTCACGACTCACGAAGTAAGAAGTGAATTTATCTAGAGAATTTGGAAATCAAGAGTGGCATTTGTTAGGACTATTTAACGAATAAAATTAAGCAATTTACTCACAAATCATTATTTAAATACAGTTATTTTAAAATATTTATATATGTAATGTAAACGGCGATGTTTGAAAATAAATGAGAAACGATTGGTACGCTTCATTTGCTTCTTTTGTTCGTCACTGCAACCAGATCATATTATTTACTGCCAAAGGATCGCAATATTGTAAGAATGCACTCTAGTGGATAAATTTATAACCGCCGTTATAGGTATTAATTAATTTGAGGTCCTATGGTGTAAATATGTCAATTATATTTTTCTGCAACGTCATTTCCTGGAAAATAATTCGTTTAAGAAAATGCAAACAGTGTTTTTTTTGTGGTATTATCAATTGTTACAAAAGTTTTTATATTATCTCTCGCATGCGCTTTCTGTTGACGTTCATGCACTATATATACAATCTGGTAGCCGTATTTCTTAGAGAGTCAGTCATTGCAAAATAATGCTATGACCTATTCAGAACGTTAAAAAGGAAGCACTGTCTTTATTATGATAAAGTTTAGTTGGTAAATTCTAGGCGAAACACGACTGTGATTGTTTGTAAATAAAAAAATCATTGAAATGTGATTGGTCATTGACTCCCATTTGCGGCATGAGTTAAATAATCTATAAAATTAATGACTCAATTATTGAGAAATGGTATTAAAATATGTTACATAAATAATTTATGTAGCACATTTTTAATCCATTTGCCTCTAATCCAGTCTTTAATTTTATAAGATGACTGGGAATATTTACAAATAAAAAATTGAAAAAAAAAGTTCAAACCGCCGTAGTAAACGTCAATATTTAATAATTATCTTGCCTAATTTTTAAATAATTATCTTTGATGAATCGTTGGTTATTTTTAAAATCTCTTTCTCCGACATTTTATAAAGTTTTTTATACACTACATTTTTTGCGACTTCTTTTTACGTCTGCGCTATTATTTTCCAAAACCAATTTTGTATTTTGCCTTTTTTAAAACATGTGATTTGATGGTTATACCTATTCTAAACTGTCCTAATTTAATTTTAGGTATTAAATTTGAATATTATTATACTTTCAAAACTAACCATTCGCTCTCACGTAATATGAACATTTAATTTTCATATTCAACTCTTTTATTCACGATGGCTACTTGGGAACAACTTTATGAGAAAGTAATATTTCCAAATTTATAATATCTAAATTGATATAAAACTAATTGCATTAGTATTTCACTTAAAAAATAGAATATAAATTCTTACGATTTAACATGATAAATTTAAATATGTAATAATTAAAAATAGCATAAATAAAATTTTACAAATTCGTTTAAAGAACCATCAATAAAAATAAAATACTATTGAAATAAAATGAAAGTAAGTTTCTATGAGATGAAAACGAACATACTCAAACTTGTTAAAATAATCGCTGCATTTGCATTCGACTGAATCTAAGTTTTAAAATTCAAATGAAAAACTAAAATATATATTTAATCTATGAATTTAATACACAAATGAAATTATTTACTTTGTGGCTTTTACAATTAGCTATAAAAACATTGAGTCAACCTTCGATAAGCATCAAAAGATGGACATTTCGTTTCTGATTTTATTTCTGGTTTTTATATAAGAGAAATGAAAAACGTGATATTAGTCCGAAAAATAATTTGATAAATTATAATCCGCATTAATTTTAACACCTTTGTATCATTTATCATTAAAATTTAATCAGACTAACCAACAATAGAATAATTTCCTAATGTTTTAATAAAGACTAACTAAAATGTTCTATGAACCTACCATCTTTGTATGAGGAGTCACGTCTGTGGGCACCCAGATTCGACCGAATACTATTCTTTGAACAAACCATATTTAAATTCCGATTGATATATTTTTTAATTTACATTTCTGCACACAATTTCGGTTTAGTCTGAATGCTTATTGAATATACTTTTGCGAATTCCTACTATTAATTAACTTGTTTTGTTTACGTCCTGTCTCTCGTCTTTTCAAGTCTCTTCTCTTAGTTATTATATAAGGGATTAGTGAAAATAGTCGTTTCGAGTTTAAGAGAATTATTTATTTTCACGCACTGATTCAGTTCTTCCAAATTAATTTGAATGCTGTATGCCTCATCAAAACCGTTTTTGTGACTTTTTATTTCGCTGACAACTGCTTCTGCAGCTACTTTGGATTCATTATTTGTACCTCTGAATATAACTAAATATTCGTAATAGAATATTGTCGTGGGCCCATATGAATAACACTGGTAACAAGACCCGTTTCTCGATATTTAGAATACTGAATGAACACTTGGTCTCCCATAATAATAAGTGAGATCCAATATTGATCGCGTCGATATTCAAAATCATTCAAATCCAAGTCATATTTTGAAGAGTTTTGCAGTACTGTAATCTCTATATCATTATGTTCATGATTAACATGGTCTCTATAACCGGCCCACGATACTGAGCGTGTACACGAACGAGTTAGTACGTGTGGACATAATATGCTTTCAAAAGGACAGTATACTAGATGTCTATCTAGTATACTGCCATATATAGTACGCCTCACGGAACATCCTTCACTGCTATTTGGACATAGGTGCTGAAATGTTATGGAGATGTTTTCAATATTCTCGTTTCTTATTCTCGTGCGTCTTCCTTGACAAAAATTGCATTGTTTACATCTGCTACATACAGTATGCCCGTTCTCACATAAATACAAAGGTGGAAATTTATGATCATCGCAAGTTCTGCAATGGAATGGGACGTCTGCAGGCGCAACCTCGTGCAATGGTGCTTCTATACGTGCAACTATACCACGTACTACTCTACCACGGCACCTAACACTTCTGTGGCTTCTCTGAAAAAATAAATGCAGTTTATCACAAGTAATGCCACGAAGTGAGTCGTGAATTTATCGATAATTTGGAAATCAAGAGTGGCATTTGTTAGCACTATTTAACGAATAAAATTAAGCTTTTTACTAAAAAATAATTATTCGAATATAGTTACCGGGTGTTTTAAAATATTTATATAGCCTAGTTAATGTAAACGGCGATGTGTGAAAACAAATTAGAAATGTGAGGTTATGTATATTCACTGCAACTCGATCATATTATTTATTGCCAAATAGGATCGCAATATTGTAAGAAATAATGAAACACATCAAACTATTATAATCAATATTATAGGTTAATCACTTATATTTTGAATAAACAACTCAGTAAAATCACTGAATCTATTCATTATTTGCTATATTCAATGTAATTGTTGGAGAAAAATAATGGTCTAACCTGTTCAGAATATTAAAAAAGGAGGAGCTTCCTTTATCACAAAAGCAGGTCCTGATAAAGAGAAATCGATAAAGAGCGAGGTGAAACACGACTGTCATTGGTGTAAAAAAGAATTGATTGAAACGTGATTGGTCATTGACTACCATTTGCGACATGAGTTAAATAGTCATAAGTAATGTCACGAGTGATTTCCAAATTAATAATAATCGATAAATTCAGATATCACGAAGTGACGAGTGAATTTTGTCTAGAGAATTTAAAAGTCAAGAGTGGCATTTGTTAGGATTATTTAACGAATAAAATTAAGCTGTTCACTCACATCATTATTTAAATATAATTATTTTAACTATATATACATATTTATATATTTAATGTAAATGACGATGTTTGAAAACAAATGAGAAATTTTTGGTTATGCTTATTTTGTTCATCCACTGCAACTAGATCATATTATTTTTGCCAAATAGGATCGCTATATTGTAAGAATGCACCCTAGCGGAGAAAAAATGAAACTTCAAACTATTTATAACCAAGATTATAGGTTATTCATTAATTTCTGATCTTCTATGATGTAAATATGTCGATTATATTTTTCTGGAATGTAAATACCTGGGAAATAATACGTTTATGAAAGTGCAAAACAGAGGTTTCATTAATTTTTTGTGGTATAATCAATAGCTACAAATGTTTTTATATTATATTCCGCAAGCATTATCTGTTTACATTCGTGCAATATATATATATATATTATATATGATCTATACAATCTGACAGCCACTATGCATTCTGACAGCGACTTCATTATGGATCTTATCTCTTAATATATAAATTGTTATATTCAACGTATTTCTTAGAGAGTCAGTCACTGAAAAATAATGCTCTGACCTATTAAGAATGTTAAAAAGGAGGAGCTTGATTTTAAAGTGATAAAATCTAGGTGAAAAACGACTGTGATTGGTTGTAAATAATAATTCATTGAAATGTGATTGGTCATCGACTCCCGTTTGGGGCATGAGTTAAATTGTCATTTCAAATTTTCACGTATTTAAGTTGTTTGGTCATCAAGTGCGTCATAATCCACTTTATAAAATTATATTGTGCGACAAGCCTAAAAATCCCTTGGCCTACCATCCTTGTACTGACCTTTCATCCAGATGGGGTAGCGTAGTGGTTAAGGTACTGCGCTACAAGCCAGAAGGTCGCGGGTTCAAGTCCCGGTGGGGTCAGGATTTTTAAACTAACCCAAACTTTCTGGCGGCACTATGGCCCTGGGGTCGACTCAGCCTCTAACGGAAATGAGTACCAGACGCTTCTTCTGGGGGTAAAGGCGGCCGTCACGCAGGGCTGACTACCCGGCTGACATTAAGTGCCGATTGTCTAGAAAAAAGTGGGAGCCTTAACCTCCTACTACCCCAATGGCCTCCTGAGGCCTGTCGTGGGATTACTTTACTTTACATTAGCGTGGTTTTCTAAAATGGGTTACCCCAATTTATCCTCCATGTCCCGCGCCGTAGTCGAGCGGCTTTCAGGCACCATGCTTAGAGCAGAGTTACAGGATTTGTACTGGTTCCATTCCCCATGGGAGAAGACATTTTTATAGAATTTCGGTCAACCCTATTGGACCGGTGCTTAACCAATATAGTGAGGTTTTTGGGTAGCTACAATAAGTAGTGGCTCCTGGTTGAGAAAACTAGCTTCAACGGCTGGAGAAACTGATCAGATGTCACTCGTAAGTTGGTTGGATAAATAATCGTTAATTGTGTTATTTCTTCTTCTTCTTCTTCTTCTCTTCACGGTTTAGGCTTATTTACTAGCTTGTTGCCTAATTGCTGCTCTTTCCATATGTTCCTTGATCTTCCAAAGGATTCTTCTTCCTCGTGGGGGCATAGTTGTTATGCTGCTTTTCGTCTTCTATTCTCAGTTATCCTTGCCAAGTGTTCTTTCTAAGTTGTTCTATATTTCTCTATTGTTGAATTTAATTCCCTCTATTTAGTGATTGTCTTATTTCTGTGTTATGTTTTTTGTTATGTTCTTTGAGATCCTGCTATGGGTCTGAGGGATCTCATTTCAGCAGCTTGTATCCTGGCAGATGGTTGTGTTTGTCACGGTCCATGTTTCGGATCCAGAAGTAATAATAGGAAATGCAATTGTCTTGGTTATAATTTCATATTAGAGTCTTTCATGGCTTGATCTCAAAGAAGTTCTTCTTCGTTGTAAAAGTAAAGTGATCCCACAACAGGCCTCAGGAGGCCTTTGGGGTAGTAGGAGGTTAAGGCTTCACCACTTTTTCTAGACAATCGGCACTTGATGTCAGCCCTGCAGTGAACGGACCCGCCTTTAACCCAGAACAGGCGTCTGGTTACTCATTTCAGTTAGAGGCTGAGTCGACCCCAGGGCCATAGTGCCGCCAGAGGGTTTGGGTCAGTTTAAAAATCCTGACCCCAACGGGACTTGAACCCTCGACCCTCCGGCTTGTAGCTCAGTGCCTTAACCACTACGCTACGGCGTGACCTGTTATATAATTAAACTTATTTATTTTGTTATTTATATCTGTTTCTGCTGTGTATGATATTTCGCAACCTAGGAAGTTATATGTTACTCTACTTGTTCTATTGGTTTATTTTCTGATATTATCTTTGTCCGAACTGGATGAGCACCCTTGAAGGCCATTGTTTTTTTATTTTTGTGAGGATATTCTGTTATTTACATATGTAAGTAAGGCCAGCAGCAGGCTAGTAGACCAAAGACGTTCAAGATCTTTCGTGTCATTGATTTAGTTTGGTTTTATGCTCCATTAGTAACACATTTGTTTACTCTGTATATATATCAAGAAAAATCACAATGAGTTCTAAATAGGCTATCAAAGAAAAAAAGGCTATAATTTCATTCCAAAACTTACTGTTACATTTTGGTCACTTCCAAAAATCAGTTGCTAAAGTATTTGAATGTTTATTGTAGCATAAAATTACACATAATTTATAATTAGTGCCAAGATATTATCAATTATTATTAATTGATTTGTTGGTGCCCTGTTTTATCCTACCACTCCTACAGAACAGGATATTATGTTTCAATTAACAAATATTTTATGTTTGGGGAAAATACATGGTTTATTAAAAATTTAAAACGGTCTGTTGATTAACAAGCATTCTTACGTAGTACTTCTTGTGCCTACATCACCTTTCAGAATAAATAATTGAAGCTAAGGTACCCTGTTTGCCCAACTTTCCCTTAATTATAAATAGAGGCCTATTTATTCGTATTATGTAATATTATGTATCTATGTCATATTTAAATATGGCAGAGATTATTCGTTATGGTTTCACAAATTGCCTTTCCTCTACCATAGCTCGTTTGTAAATTACTTATTTCTATTATTCAAATTGATACGTACCCTTTGACGGAAACTCATATCTAGGTTGTTAGACAACTTGCAACCAGAAACGCTGTGTCCTTTAGATTGATATAGTTTCTATTCCGTCTGAGAGGCGCGTACGTCGCTCTCCTTGCTTTATTAATTTGTGGAGCAAGTTCATAAACTTTAGATCATGTAATCATCATTATTCTATTTTTGAATGACGTGTTTAATGTGGGCGATATATTTTTCAAGTTAATTTTATAAGTAATGTAATGGTTTCAAATTTAAAATAATTCCTCGCGATGTTAGGTGCGCATCGGTCTCCTAGTGGCCGACACATGAGAAACTTTGTATACTCGTGAGGACTAGAACCATGGAAATTCACGTAATTATGTAAGGGCTCTTCTTTGCGGAAAGTACTTTACCAATCTAACTTTATTCATGTATTATTCCTTACGGGTATCAGATAGAGAAGAGTTGTTAGTTCATCTCCTAAAATTAATAACTAATAGGGAACTAAGTTATTACTTCCATTGGAAAAATCTATTCCATTTTAAGCAGAGACTGTAATGCTCTCTTCAGGTTGCTTTATGGTCCAAAAATCTTCACACAGGGCTTAATCCCAAAGTTCTTCATAAGTTTGCTATTCTGTTTTAGCAATGTTAATACGGTAAAACTTGCTCAAAGCGGAATCGCATGGGACCAATTTTTTTTTCCATATTGGACATTCGCATTATAAAAACTAAAACTTGTTAATAATCTTAGATAATAGAGTCCCATATATGTATTTTTATGTACCTTGGATTAATATTGCAGTTCCGCTGCCGTTGAAAAGTGAAGTATGTATGAGCGACTTCGACGGTAACGCGCGAAAAAAACAGTCCCGTTACGTCAGCGTTAAAAATGCCTCTTAGTTTACTAAATATAGTTAAGGACACATTTTTTTCTATTTACCAATCCCACCAAGTTGTCTTAGAGACATTTCTGGTATTCTCTGGTAGCGTTGGCGAAATTGTAACCCACTTCTTAAGTTGGAGCGGCTGGAAGACTGAGTCATGTTACCTCGATAATATGAGAGATGATGAATAATATGGAGCGCCAAAGAGTTCTTAAACCAAACCTTAATTAAAATCCAGACCGTGGTTTGACCGGGAATCGATCTCGGAACCCCAAGTACTGTAGTGCGAAGTTTAGACAATTGATTGAAAAATATCGGCAAAAAACATATCATATTAAGACTAAATTATAAATTAACAATATTGCTAAACGGGGATAAAAGGTTATTTCCACAAATAGAGCTATATTCATGGTTTACAATTTAGTAAAATATTTACGTATTATTGAGAAATTGAAAAACTTTATTTTTTATTGTCGTCTAATTGCAATTATACTCGTAAATTTACGATTTTGAATTCTTTACTTATCCTATTTCTTATTTTCAATTGCAAATATGTTGTCTTTAATTTTATAAATACCTGGGGATATTTACAAATGAAATTTACACAATTGGTATGTCTCAATGATAAAATGTTTTATGCAGCAGTCGTAAGAATCAGGATTTAATAAGAACTACATATTCTTAAGTATTTTCCTTTGGCTATTTAACTCATGCCCCAAATGGCAGTTAATGACCAATCACATTTAAATGATTTATTGATTTACAATCAATCACAGTCGTTTTTCACCTCGATTTTGAGTTTAATTTTATCACTTTAAAAACCAAGCTCCTCCTTTTTACACGCTTTATATTAGCTTGACCTGTATCTGTCTATGTAACGGAATCTTTCAACACAATTTTCACCCACTTAAAAACATCGACTTGAAACTTTGTATACTTGTAAAGGACCAATGACAATACAATAATTTCATTTTTTTTTCTAAGATCCTGGCCAGGATTATCAGGACATCAAAAAAATAAAGACCAGTATAATATGTTACGAACTTATCAACTTTTATAGTCCATCGTTGTAAGAAATTAATATTATATCCTCTGGTAGCTCAGTTGGTAGAGCAGTGGACTGTAGCATATCCTCTGGTAGCTCAGTTGGTAGAGCGGTGGATTGTAGTGGTATATAATTTCAGTAATTCATAGGTCGCGGGTTCAAATCCGGCCCGGAGGATTTTTTTAGAAGAGTATTAAGCATTTAAATTTTGATACGATTCCGGTTTATGACAATTAAACTAAATATAAAGAATACTAAAACAACACGCTTTATTAGAAAACCAAACTAAAAAATAAATAATAGTTTAAAAAAACAACACGCTTTATTAGAAAGTGGTCCAACGTAGAGCAAAATTGAACCTGTATGGTCAAATGTTTTTTAGTTCTCTAAACCCCATTTGATGATTTTGATCATGGCTTGCGTAACCAGTCCAGCAATCTGAGCTTGAACACATATCAATTAATACTAATGGGCACAAAATATGTTCGAAAGAACACTCAACTAAATATCTATCGAACATACCGGTATCTATTTTGCTCCTCACGGTACATCTTCTCGGTCCCAATTTCTTACTATTAGTCGATAGAGTGTGTGCGTGTGCGTGTTGGCCCTTGTAATCTCATTATCGCCCAATAATACTGCATCACCAGCATAAAGTAACAGCTTATTAATTGCAGTGAGCTGTAGGCCTTCTTCAGCCTATAAAGATTAGATAACACGTTCTAGTGCAAAATTGAGTAGTAGAAGAGATAGTGCATCTTCTTGCTTTAACCCATTTTGCTTTAAAAATTAGGAACATGCCAATTTAAAATAATTTTAGCGGTTTCCAAACGAATGAAGCCAATGCGATTTTTCTCATAAAATCTTTCCCAAATATTAATACATATCTTCATACATTCTACTTGCTTGATAGAAACCGAAAATGTACTTAAAAATTACATTAACATTTGTGTGTGGGTATGTGCGTTGTGAGTAAACGCTTTATCTGCAGCAATTATTTTTTACCTCATCTAGTAGAAATAATAATAACAATAGTACTATCAATAATGATCAAAAGTAATAACTACTATTAATTATTTGATAAAACGTAAAGAGTTAAGCCATAGGGTCTTCTATTCCAATTAACGAGAAAAAACATATAAAATAAAAAAATAATCAAAAAACATCATAACGTATACAATTAACTATAATATTAATACAAACTATATTTAACTTACGATGAATCAATTCAATATCATCAAAAATGCAAAAAATCGGAGATCATCAACTAATCCACTGAAAACCCAATTACACAATAAACACGTTTAGATTTCTTTGAAAGGAAGCAAATGTCTGTCAGTTCCTGATTTGTTTTGGTAAGGAGTTCCAGAGTCTAGCAGTAAATACGGTATAGGAATTAGAAAAATGGGAAGTTCTGAGTTTTAGGATGCGAAATAGAAGATTCTAATGCTATCGTGTTCTCAATTAGTGATTAGAGGACAGGAGGTGGAAACAACTTCATACCTATTGTCTGAAATCTCTGGAAAATTAATAAAATTACCACATCAAAGTAGAAAAAGTAAACTCCATAAAATAAACTAGAAATAGAAAAAATAGCCAATAATTACGGATTGTTATATAATATACACATTTAATTATTCACTAATTGAGTTGACTTGTAAGAAGAGAAAATCTTTATGTGGCTTCATTAGAAGGAAGTGTAGCCTTGAGTCTCAATCCATAGATTTACGTTATGGGAAAAACTATAAAGTCTGAAGTAAGGGTCTTTAATCAAAATTTATATTTCACACCCAGGTTGAGTTTCTGCGTTAATGATATTTATTACAATATTTTAATATACAGTGCTAACTATATTGCTAATTTAATTTCATATAAACCGTAGGGAACAGTGACAGATCTTTGGAAATTTTATGCAGCTTTTATCTAATATAAATTTTGTTATATACCTATTTTGAAATTTCTTTCATAAAGACCCTAGGTTGATGGTATTTTTAACAGATTGGATACTAACATCTTTCAGCAATCATAAAGCGTTTAATAGAAATAAAGTACATTTAAAAAGCATATTCGCAAGTTTATATAAAATACATATTTAAAAAATAACTAAAAAACTGGTAACGCCATATGATTACATGGAGCAAACAGGTATCAGTTGTCAAAAGAGCAATAATTGAAACTAAATACAACTAGAAATGTAAATAAATAATACTATAGTGAAATATGTTGTTTAATTAAAATATTTTACAACATAAATGTTCAATTTATTCACAAAATAGTTACAATATTGAATCCACGGAAAATGCATAATATATTATTCATACTTAAGTATAAACATAAATTTATCAGGAATGCACAATGTATCATCCAATATAAAAATGTAACAATTAGAATTACAATTAGTGCAATACTTATGCAAAAAAAAAATGTTAACATACAGGTTTAAAAAGTATCTAATGTACGATTACAGGTACGTTCACTTGATATCTTATCATGTACAACTATGGTAGCCAGATTATAAAATTGATTTATTTGTACTAGATTTTTTTAACGTTAGAAAATTCTCATAAAAATGTTATTGCTTAAGGCTTGGAATATACAAGTCGCTCTGATATGAAATTTATATTTGGCTAAAATAAAGTAAATTAAATAGCATTATGAGCTTTCTACTTTCTTCCAATCTTTCTACAAATGAAAGTAAATGAAAGTAAATGCGCACAAATGTGCAAATTGTTAGTAAATTTAGTCTAAGCAAAACTTGTTAAACGATAACTGTCTTTCCGCACACTTTTCGACGTGATATCGTTCACATGGATTGTTACACAGTTCGCATATGCATTCTTGGTTTGGCTCGTGGAATCGCTTTATGCTGCAAACCTTGTGGTGAAAGCCATGGATTGCATACCGCGTTAGGATGTGCCTCATCTCGTAGTTTGGTCGTGTCCACTCTCTCGTACACATAGCCTCTGTTGTGTAGAATTCGCTGCAGATGTCATTCCTCTTCTCCTGTAGTCCTTGCATTGTTGTCTCATATGCGCAGGTGTTCGGTAGGAATAGCTGCCGTCTAATGTCTTCAATGAAGAAGGTTTCTTTCATTAAGACGTACGTCATTCTTGAAGGTGCTGTTTTTCCAACTCCCAGAACTCTTTTCATGAAGCGTGCTTTTACTGTTTCTATTTGTGTCAAATCTCTGTTTGTGAGTTTGTCCCATATTATGTTAATTCCATATGTTGTTATGGGAGTTATGACTGTCTTGAAGAGCGTCATAGCTGTTTCTGTTGATAATTGGTGGAGATTTTTGATGCTGTATATCGCTCTTATTGCAGCTGAAACCTTCTGTTGCACATGTATTCTGCAGGATTTAATGTTGTTTGTAGGGTGATGCCTAGGTAGGTGAATTGCGATACAACGTCTAGTGGCTCACCAAGGAGCATTAGCCTGTCATTTTCAGTAGGTTTTCCTCCTTTTCTGAAGGTCATCTGTTTAGTTTTCTGATGGTTTATTTCATCATCATCATCATCACTCCAGGGATTAGGCAATTGCCCGTTCCGACTTCATATTGCATCAGCCCAACGTCTTCTAGGTCTTCCAACATCACGCCTTCCTCTTGCTTGATAGTTCCTGGCTAACAATGGATATCTCTCCTTACTCATTCCATCCATGTGATCAATCCATTTCTGTCTGTAATTCGTGACTTTATCCAATAAAGGCTGTACTTTCAATTCTTCTCTTATATCCTCATTTCTTATTCTATCAAGTCTTGTACTCCTTTTACTTGTCTTAGGAACCGCATCTCTGCCGTCTGTATTCTATCCTTCTGTCTTTTCACTGGAGCCCAAGTTTCACATCCATACAATATTGTGGGAACCGCCATAACATTATACACTTTTATCTTGGTTTCTTTTCTAATTTTATTTTTGAATGTTCTCTGTATTGTTACACACACCGTCTGAAATTTATTTATTTTGGAGTCAATATCTCTTTCCACATTGTAGCCAAGACCACAGCCCAAATATTTAAAACTAGACACCTGTTCTATATTTTGATTTTCTAAAATAATTTTGGTTCTCACTGGATCTCTTCCTCTAAAAGCCATGGTCTTCGTTTTCCTTACAGAAATCTTTAGATCGTATAATTTACATATTTCATTTAATGCATGCATTGATTTCTGTAAGTCGTCTTCATTTTTCTGTATTATGATTACATTAAAATATATATGTAGTCAATATGCCCATTTCACCAATTAATGTTTTAAAATGGTCAACAAGTTTCTACAGCCAAGCTGTCATTCTCAAGACCAGATATCAGTCAATATCTGGTCTTGAGAATGACAGCTTGGCTGTAGAAACTTGTTGACCATTTTAAAACATTAATGGTGAAATGGGCATATTGACTACATATATATTTTAATATTATATCACCAAGAAGATCACTTGTGTATTAAATATGATTACATCGTCAGCAAATAGAAGATTATTTATGCACACTTTATTATCCATTCTTATTCCTGGATTTACTAAAACTTTCCAATTATTAAAAATATCGTCTATATATATATATTAAACAAAATGGGTGATAAACTACATCCTTGTCGTAATCCAGTATTTGTTTTGATTGCATCTGTTCTTTTGAATCCGGTATCTATAATTATATTTGTGTCTTCATATAATGTCTTATTGTTTCAACAAGGCACAGCGGGTATCCTTTCATTCGTAATATTTCCCATAATTTTGTTCTGTTTACTCGATCGAAGGCCTTATCCAAATCTATAAATCCTATGTGAGTTTCTAAGTTATGCTCTCTTCTCTTTTCTATGAGTTGTTTCAGTGTAAAGACATTGTCTATACATGACCTTCCCTTTCTGAATCCACTTTGATTTTCACTTATTATTACTTCTGTTATGTTTCTCAATCTATTATTTATTATTTTCGTATATATCTTGTAGCCAGTATTCATTAAGCTAATCCCTCTGTAATTCTCGCAATTTCTTCGGTCTCCTCTTTTGAATATATTCTTCACAATTGCTGTTTTCCAAGTGGTTGGAATCCCATAGGTCTGCCAACATATATTAATTAGATGAAGTATTCGTAGTTTACACAATATTCCACTATATTTGATTAATTCCATATTTATATTATCTAATCCTGTTGCTTTCCTATTCTTAGTGGTTTTCAAAGCCATTTCTAATTCATTTATGTCTATACATCTATATTTTCCACTTTATTTCTTCCTCATTGTTCTCTTTCCTTCAATTTCCTCCTTTTTCCAAAGTTTTTTCATAATGTTGGATCCATTCTTGTTCTGGGATTATATTCAATCTGGTTATTTGCAGGCAGTTTTCATTTGCCCATTTTTCGAGTCTATTTAATGTGCATTGTAGTTCATCTTTGTTTGATGATCCCAATACCATGTCATCAGCGTACATTATGATCGATGTCGCACTATCTTTGGTGATATCCACAATATCAGCTGTCATGATGTTGAAGAGCAGTGGGCTGATGGGGTTCCCTATTATGAACTTTGGTAAAGCTTAAATTCTAGGCGGTGCATATTGCACTCTGGGAAGAAATGCCATAAACTGACTACTATCTGTTAGAAAAAATGTTTACAAATTTATTTCTTTATAGGCACAAGTCATGTGCAAGAAAATGGAGACAGGATAATGTTGTGTCCATATGAAAAATATAATTCACTATACGTTTTTTTTAAACTTTAATTGCGAATAACTCGGAACTGAATTTTTACAATTATGGCGGTCTTCTTCCCAAGCTGCGATGTTGAATTTTAATGTATATGTTGAGAAAAAAACAAAGTAAATGATGAAATCATATTTTCTTTCCCACGTAGGCAAAGTTGGTACATATTAGATATCTAAATATACTGTATATACTTATAACAGCAAATATTTATTTAAATACAAAAAACATATAACTTAAGCTTCAAATAATGTGATGGTATTACATTGCATTTAATTTGATCACAATACCGCAAAAAATCTAGACTCTACGCATTTTTGGAAGATAAGATGATCATTATGAAGTAGAATATATCGTCTACAATAAGCATAATAACAGGATATGTCTTCTTAATCTCAACAAACTGTACAGACTGATACTTAAGATTGGTTGGAGACAAACCAACAACTACTCTTAATTTTGGACAAACACTTATCAATTTTTTTGCCAATAGATCCTGGTCTCCTTTTGGACGTGGACAAATTCTAATGATTTCTAAATTTTGTAATGGTTTTGTCTTTATATCATCCAGCAATTTTGTAAGTAATGTGTACATTGTTTTTCTAAGATACGAGCATCGAACATATTCAAGTAAGACTGTTTTTAAGTTTATACATTTTGAAATTAGATAGTGAAATACTTGAAATACATCGTTCGGATTGTCCGTGATGTAAAATTCAAGGTTCTCAATTGCAGAAAATTGGGATAATGATTCATATTTTAAACAATTATGTTCATATAAAAATTTTGGACGTTGAAAATTCAACTTTAATCGTTTTAACATTGGCCAGGAATGATTTACATTGCCTGTGAACATTAAGTCATAACATAGTATAATATGAAGTTCTACCAGTTTGCTATCTAAGATTTGGGGTAAATTTTCAAATGCAAACATTCCAACTAGAGGAAATATTGTGATACCAATTTGTTTTATTTGACTTATTGTAGAAAGGAATTGTACATCAGTTTGTTCAGAATAGAACATGTGCAGTCTTTCAAGACGAGGAAAATTCTCAGAAAGATAATGCAAATGGTCAGAATTTAAATGACCATATTCTAGTCGTCTTAGCGTAGGTACGTTATTTCCAGGGCTATGTTTTTTATTTCCTTCAGAAGTTTGAGGAGTTCCAATAATTCATCATCTAACAATTTTATAAATGCCAGACAAAGTGTTTCTAAGTTTATAAATTTCGAAATGCTGTTGATAGAATTAGATGTTATGCCTACACATTGATTGATATTCAGATGCTTGAGTTTAGGACAAGATATTGCTAAGTTTTCTAATGCTGCATCCGAGATATAGCATTTTGGTATTGAAAATTCTTCTAAATTTACAGGAAATATTACTTCATCATCGAAATCTACAAAAGATCCAAGTCTGATAATTTTCAAATTATTCAAAGTCTGAAGTTCTATACAAAAAACATTGTGCTCTTCCAAAATAATGCATTCAGGCCTATAAGGAGGATCTATGTTTAAGTTAATATGTAAGTTCTGAATATTCTCCCGCATTATGACAATCAATGCATAAGTGCGGGCTTCAGGGCCTAGTGGTTTTTTCCATGGAGGTGTATATCCTGGAACACCGTTCATGATCTTGTTAGTCACAATATCACGTAGTAAAGCCGGAAGTGAGGAAATTTCACTTTGGAGATGCAAGAAACACTCGTCAGCTTTGTATAGTTTATTTTCACTTCTACTTTCAGCTAAATTATAGCAAAAAGAAATGATTCTCTCTACGTAACTGTCGAGAGCAAGATCTAAAAGTGTTCTTGGCTGAAAACAAACCTCCATTCTGAAAATAAAACAGATTTTTATAGGTTATTAAAGCTTACAGATACAAATAAAAATATATTATAATCTGAAATCTAAAAGCTTTCATAAATTATCAATACATTTTGACATTCCTCAGATCATTCTTGATCTAATTGCTGGACTCTTCCATCTGACCATCCTTTAAGACGTTTGCAATATCTTCCGAAGTTCTGATTGCATTCTCTGTAAACCATTGAATAGTTGAGGAAATAGTGCATCGCCTTACTACATCTCACTAAGAATTTCAAAGATATCTGAAAAAAGTTTGTCTACCCGCAACTTTCTAGAGGAAATACAGCATAATCCTGCTCAAATTAGTGTGAATTTTAAAGATATCTGAAAACTTTATGTACCCATTCTCGACTATAGCAAATATTGCGTCATATTTCCACAACTGACTATGAATATCAAATATGTTTTAAAACTGTTCGTCAACCCGCAGCTTTGTAGATGAATTTCTGCCTCATCTTACTACAACTTACTGTGAATTTTAAATATATCTAAAAACGGTCGCCTAACCGCACCCTACTAGATAAAATACTGCATCATTTTTACTACAACTTACTGTGTATTTTTAAAGATATCTAAAAACTCTTTGCCTACTCGCAACTGGCTACTTTTTATTATTTAGAGGAATAAACCTATATAACCTTTCAAAATACTATGTTTCTTTTTTGTCTAATGCCACCAAATTGTCTTTTATGACATTTCTGTATTTCTCCCCTGGCATTGGCGGAATTGTAATCCATTTCTTACTTTGGGACTCCTGGAAGACCATATGATAATGAAGCTCCAGGAGAGTTCTTAACCTTACTTAACCTAAATTCCAAATCATGGGCAACCAGAGGAATAATTCCCTTTAAGGAAAAATTCGTATGGTCTGACCGGGAATCGAACCCGGGACCTCATGAAGAGTATTCAGTAACGCTGACCACTAGTCCATGAGGAATACTAAATCTTAGTTAGACACTAAATGCCATCTCTTAAGTATATACTGGGTGTCACAATGTTAGACCGACAAACTTTGGCAGCTGATAGCATTATTTTAAACACTTTTTGTTAAGAAAGGTTTTTGCTGCGGTGCTTCGTTTAAGCGCTGGACAAGTTTTATGTCTTTACTGCCTCCCACCCAGTTGCTTTAGATACGTAAATTACATTTTTGTACAGTATGTATCTTTTAAAGGATACACACGAAAGAAACAAAACAAAGACGATTCAATTCGGTTAGCATGTTCACTTCCTGAGTTCATCGTTGTGTTTCCTTGACTTTGTACGTTAGTTTGCTGGAATGGCTGCTGCATACTAGTTTATTTACAACATGGAAAGGTACACGTGGAAGGAGATGACGGACATGCTGTTGGTGTATGGAAAAGCTGGCTCGGGTCGTGCGGCTCTAAGGCTTTACCAAGAACAGTTCCGAGACCGAAGAGTTCCTCATCACACTACATTTGCCAGCTTTCAGCGTAGACTACATGAAAGAGGCTCCTTGGATAGACGACCAGAAGTCAAGGACGGCCACGTTCTGTACGGATTCCTAAGAATGAGGAAGATATGTTGCGGTGCATTGAGAACAATCTTACAGCTAGTACTCGCGCCATCGCTCGATAATTGCACCTAAGTCCTAGCACTGTGGGAAGAATTCTGCAGGAAATTTGTTGCACCCTTTTCATCTTGGAAAGGTCCACGCAATGAGGCCTCAAGACTGTCCTCTGTGACAGCAATTTTGTCAGTGGTATCTGGACAAAATTGAAAACGATTTACTGTTTGCATCCCATGTCATGTTCACAGATGAAGCATATTTCACACGTGAGCAGTAATTTAACAGTCGAAATTCAGATGTTTGGGCCTTAGAAAATCTCCATGCTACATTTCAGAGGTCACAACAACTGAGAGTTGGTGTTAATGAGTGGGCCGGTAATGTGGATAACTTCTTATTAGGACCATACGTTTTGCCCGCCCGACACAATGCTTATAATTACTTAGTATTTCTGCAACACGTTTTGCCTGGTCTAATGGAAACAGTTCCCCTTCATATCAGACAGGACATGTAGTTTCAACATGATGGGCCACCAGCTCACTTTGGTGCTGAAGTACGTCGTCATCTTACGGCTACATACGGCAATCACTGGATACCAAGAGGTGGATCTATTGACTGGCCGGCACGCTTCCCTGACCTTACTCCACTTGACTTCTTTTTGTGGGGGCACATGAAGACTATCGTGTATGAAACACCTGTTGAATCTGAAGAGGACATAGATGCACGAATAACCTGCGCAGCTGGCGAAATCAGAGAAATGGCCGATATCTTTGTGGGTGGGAGGCAGGAATAACATTAACTCGTCCAGCGCTTAAACGATGAACTGCAACAAAAAAAAAACTTCCTTAACAATAAGTGTTTAAAATAATGTTATCTATTAGCTCCCAAAGTGTGTCTGTCTAATTTTGGGACACCCTGTATATGACTTCGAAGAGCCTACGATTCAGTTAAGCGGGTGAAATTCTGTAGTGTCCTGCTGGATTTTGGTATTCGTAAAATGTTAGAGTTAGACATATTAGGACGTGTCTAAATGTTATAATGATAATGGTGCTGCGGGTACACAAACAGTTTTCAGATACCTTTCAAATTCGCAATGGTTTATGTAAGTATGTTCACTATCTTCTCTAATTTTCAATTTTGTGTTAGAACACGCCATAAAATCTTTAGAAGGAGCACAATTCAATGATATTAATAAGCTTTTGATGTGTACTAATGATTCTAGCTTTATTAGGCGAGAACGACGAGGTGCTAAATGCCAACCAATCATAACATTTTCTAATACATTCCCTAACAGTATGAAATTGAGAGTGGAAGTAAATATCATTAAAATTAAATATGTGGTCACACATGCAAATGCAATATATAATTGAAATTGGGAAATTCTCGTATAAGACTTGAAAGCATAATAATAGTCCCTTCGATTGGTTGCTGGCCAAAGGAAGGCAAGACCAGTGATGGGGCTGCCATTTTATAGCCTCTGGTCAGGCTTTTCTGGAGAAGAAAAGAAAATAAAGGAAAGAAGAAATGGAAGAAGAAAGGAAAGACTCCCTAGCCCTCGGATGCCCTAATAGCGTCGGGGTCGAAAAAAACAAGAGTTAACCAAGAGAGGTCAGATAGTAAAGTTAAAAGAGTGCAAAACACAAGTAAGTGGAAGAAATGTTTTGCTCAGCTTGGGCACCTTGTGGTCGCCATGCACACGTCCCCTAGATGAGGACCCCAAGATGGCAAATTATCTTCTTGGGAAAATATCAACACTGGAGCAAGACAGGGATGTGGACTTTCACCGGTGCTTTTCATTATATACATGAATAAATTAATAATTGAATGGAGGAAAACACAACGAGGATATATACCCATCAATAGGAACCTCAAACTCGATGCTATTCTTTTTGCAGACGATTTAGCTCTTCTGGCACTTTCCGAAAATGATTTGCAACGATCAATTTATAATTTACAAAAAATAGCTGTCAAATTTAATGTGGAAATATCAATTAACAAAACTAAAATTATGGCATTTCATGGGAAGGACCCCATACAAAGTAAAATCTGTCTCCAAAATAAAATTTTAGAGAGATCTAATCAATTTAAATATCTTGGATATTATCTCTCTATTTGGGATGAAAAGGATATCCCAGAAAAAGTTACTAGTTATAATAAAAGGGTATGGATTATTAATCAAGTTATAAGACCAATCCTTGTGCAAAAAAACAGCAGATTACTTTGAGATAGCACTGTGGCTAGACCAGTGTTGACCTATGGTAGTGAAGCATGGACACTAAAAAAACAACATGAAAGCAGAATAACGGCTTGTGAAATGAGATTCATGCGCAGAACAGCGGGTTACACCAGATGGGATCGGAAAAGGAACAACCGATATCTTAAAAGAATTGAAGACTACGCCAATTTTGGAATATCCAACTAAATTGGAAAACACCATCTTGAAAGAATGAGTTCAAATCGGATCCCCAAAGCTGTTTATAATTATATACCAAGAGGACGAAGATCACTGGGCCGTCCTATGAAACGCTGGAGGGAAAATTTTCTATAGGATCGTAACAGGCCTTGGCCTAATACTTGGAAGGAAGAAGAAGAAGAAGAAGAAGAAGATAATTGAAATTGGCACTAAATGAGAAATGAGGGGAGTGAGAGAAGTTTAAAGTAGTGAGTAAATTCAAATACCTAGGAACAATAATTATAGAAAGAATGAGGGGCAGAGAGAAGTTAAAGATATGCTCAATTGTAGACAGGTATGTCATCACAGAGAATCTCGCCATACCCAACTACTGTAAGAAAAGTAGATATAAATCATAAAAAAAAAACTTAATTTAATTCCTGCCACAAAATCTACGTTCACTTTACACTATCTTAAGTAATAGTCCTGCCTCTGTAACACTATTTAGCATCCGGTATAAATTTGATTGTGCGTGCAGTACCACGTTTTAATAATAATTCTATAAATGTATGTAATAAAGTATAATATAGCTTAATATATTTATGTGTTTATTTATTTATTACGTATTAGTGAGAAAAAAGTTTCAACCTTCAATTAAAATATTTACTTTATATATGTCAAGTGCATCATAATAATAGCTCATTGATGATGGACAATAATGAAATAATAATAATAATAATAATAATAATAATAATAATAATAATAATAATAATAATAATAATAATAATAATAATAATAATGGGACGTATCAATTGCTGTGAAGAATGTAATTACCTGGGGATCAAAATAAACTCAAAATGTCCCCAAGAAAATGTCATAAAATATGGAATTCAAAGAGGCTGATCGGTAATAACATTGTTAAACGGAGTTTTGTGGGATAAGAGCATAAGGATAGATACCAAATTAGAATTTTATAAATCCATAATTCGAAGCACGCTAACATTCGGTGCAGAAACTTGGCACCTGAATAAAAATTTGAGTATAAAGCTTATGTCTACCGAAATGGATTCTTACAGACGTTCAACTAGACATTCTAAATTAGGGGGGGGGGAATATCAGAAATACAATCATCATACAACAAATTAAAGTCCAAAATTCAATATTAGATTTTGTGAGATACATACAACTAGAATTGTATTGTCATAGGCCTATACGTAGGATGCCAGAGAAAACATTGCCCAGACAAGCTTTGGAATGGATCCACCTGAAAAAGGAAAGAGAGGTGCACCACATTTAAATGGATGGATGATGTAAGAAGAGATATGAGGGAGCTAGGTCTGGAAGAATTGGAATAAGAAGACAGAGAAGAACGGAGAAATAAGATAAACATTTAAAAAGGTTTGGGCATAGGAAGACTGTAAACCTGTTTATAAATAAGTAAATAATAATATTAATAATAAAAATATTAATACTTCCAAATAGTACTTTTTTCTTTAAGAATGAATATACAAAATAAAATGGAGAGCACTTTAACAATTAAAAATTTAACCTCACCGGAAATCGAACCTGCGATCTCTTTAATACGAATCAAACCACTAAGCACTTAGCTACGCTTTCGCTGCCTTGTTGCGTTTAGAAAGAATACTCTTCAAGGAAAGAAGGAAAACTTATTGTGTCCCTACTGTGCAATTAGTTTACTCGTGTGAATCGCGCGTTAGAACTTGAAATATTCTAGATCAAGAGTCGGCCCATTCTTTTTGTCACTAAGTGTACATGAGTAAAATGTCTGGTGACCTATGGACAGACTGCAAAATTTACAAAAATAACTGGACTAAAATTAACTACAATCATTTAAATAGTAAAAGTAAAGTGATCCCACAACAGGCCCGGAGGCCCTTGGGGTAGTAGGAGGTTAGGGCTTCTACTATTTCTAGACAATCGGCACTTTATGTCAGCCGGGTTGTCAGCCCTGCTTGACGGCCGCCTTTACCCCCAGAACAAGCGTCTGGTACTCATTTCCGTTAGAGGCTGAGTCGACATCAGGGCCATAGTGCCGCCAGAGGGTTTGGGTCAGTTTAAAAATCCTGACCCCAACGGGACTTGAACCCTCGACCCTCCGGCTTGTAATAAAATTATAAATCTAAATGTCTGGAATATGTGAAGGTGAATTGCCAGAGATTCTTAAAAAAAATCTAAGAAAATCAATAGGAATGTTCCACTAAGATGTTCCATGAGAGAAACTGACTAATAAGTAGCCTAAACACATGAACCGCTAGAAGATGATGATGATAATAGTAATTTCATACCTTTCCATCTGGAGCTGCCTCACGATAACTGATTCTGAAGTGATCCTCACTTCAGTTGTCTCGTCTGTTGTTGAATTGAAAATGACAATAAATGTGTTTTTGCCTATCTTAAATACATATTGTGTTGAACAAGAGTGCAAAGTTCAAAAGTGAGTATACTGTAACATTGATTGCCCATTAATTTATCATATTTCAATGATCAAAATTACATCAATATTTTGAATGTAAATTAATTTTATTCTACTTACGTTTTGCATCTCAGTTGTCGGGCTGTTCTTTACACTTGGAACATGATTCAACGGGTAATAGAACATACAAGAGGCATGTGAAAACGTTTCATCTGGTATAAACTAACTGGCACTGTCGAACCTACTGTTTGGTGGCCGCCCAGACATAGAATCTCCATGCATCCCTATCCTAAGCTAATGTTTTCCAATCATGTACTGTATAATCTACTTCCCTCAAATCGTGCTTAAAGTTATTCTCCTATCTCATTCTTTGACTATCAATTGGCTGCTTTTCCTCTGGTTTTCTTTCAAAACATTTATATTCCCCTCTTTATTTCCCCTTTTGTGCCACATGTCCTGCCCATCGTAGCCTACGAGATTTAAATGTTTTTATTAAATCTGACTTCCTGTTATATGGTATTTTCAATTCCCCTGTCTGTTCGTCTCTCTTCGGTCCAAAACTATTCTAGGAATTTTATTCACAAATACTGTTTCTCTCCCTTAAAGAAAGAGTAATATTATTTCGCATGCATATAACATGACTAAAGGAATAACAGTTTTATCTGTTTTCAGTGTGATGATAAGAGTCCCTGTTATGTTTAATAGCATACGGTTCCACAATTGAGCCTCTGTTCAATTTCTTTCTGCAACTCATTACTGATCGTACTGATTGTTGCAGTCCCAATTCCTTACTATTAGTCGATAGAGTGTGTGGCGTGTGCGTTTTTGGCCCTTATAATCTCATTATTATCGCCTAATATTACTACATCAGCAGCATAAAGAACCAGCTTATTAATCGCAATGAGCTGTTGGCCTTTTTCAGCCTATAAAGATTAGAAAAACACGTTCTAGTGCAAAATTGAATAGTAGAAGAGGTAGTGCATCTTCTTTCTTTAACCCATTATGCTTTAAAAATATAGGCACATGTTAATTTAAGATAATTTTAGCGGTATTTTCATAGATTCTACTTGGTAGAAACCGAAAATGACCTTACAAATATATACGTGTATGTGGATATGTGCGTTGTGAGTAAACGCTTTATCTGCAGCATTTATTTTTACTTCATTTAGTTGAAATAATAATGATGATAAAATAATAATAATTACTACTATTATATATTTGATTAGTCCACCGCTTTGGACTCGAGGTAGCGTACTGCCTTGTCACGCAGTGGGCACGAGTTCGATCCCCGGTCGGGGCAGTTTTTCTGGGTGAGGTTTTTATCGGGGTTTTTCCACACCTGTAAGACAAATGTCAGGAACACTTTAAGTCCCTAACGGTCCCCTGAAATCATATCATCCTTATCCTTATCATCATCATCATCATCATCATCATCCTTCACCGGTGTGGAAAGTGACAGGAAACTACCACACCTACAATTCCCTAGTAAAGCTACAAGCATAGCATGAAAATGCTATGATTGCAGTGAAGGACCTACCGATTAACCTTAAAAAGTTAAAGTCATAAGGCGTTCTATTCCAATTAACGAGAAAAAAAATATAATAAAATAATAATCACAGAACATCATAACATGTACAATTAACAATAATATTTATAAAAATTAAACTAAACTTAGGTTGAATCAATTCAATATTATCAGAAATGCAACAAATCGTAGATCATCAACTAATCTACTGAAAAATCAATTACAAAATAAATAAGCTTAAATTTCTTTGAAAGGAAGCAAATGTCTGCCAGTCCCTGATTTGTTGTGGTAAGGAGTTCCAGAGTCTAGCAGTAAATACGGTATACGAATTAGAAAAATGGGAATTCTGAGTTGTAGGATGTGAAATAGGAGATTCTGATGCGATCGTGTTCTCAATTAGTGATTAGAGGACAGGAGGTGGAAACAGCTTCATACCTATTGTCTGAAATCTCAGGAAAATTAATAAAATCACCACATCAAAATAGAAAAAGTAAACTCCATTAAATAAACTAGAAATAGAAAAAATAGCCAATAGTTACGGATTGTTATATAATATACACATTTAATTATTCACTAATTGAGTTGACTTGTAAGAAGAGAAAATCTTTATGTGCCTTCATCAGAAGGAAGTGTAGTCTTGAGTCTCAATCCATAGATTTACGTTATGGGAAAAACTATAAAGTCTGAAATAAGAGTCTTTGATCAAAATTTATATTTCACACCCAGGTTGAGTTTCTGCGTTAATGATATTTATTACAATATTTTAATATACAGTGCTAACTATATTGCTAATTTAATTTCAGATAAACCATAGGGTATTGTGCCAGATCTTTGGAAATATTATGCAGTCTTTTATCTAATATAAATTTTGTTATTGACCTACTTTGAAATTTCTTTCATAAAGACCCTAGGTTGATGGTATTTTTAACAGATACATCTTTCAGCAGTCATAAAGCATTTAATAGGAATAAAGTACATTTTAAAAGCATATTCGCAAGTTTATATAGAATACATATTTAAAAAAATAACTAAAAAACTGGTAACGCCATGTAACTACATGGAGCAAACAGGTATCAGTTGTCAAAAGAGCAACAATTGAAACTAAACACAACTAGAAATGTAAATAAATAATACTAAAGTGAAAGATGTTTAATAAAAATATTTTATAACATAATTGTTCAATTTAGTGTCAAAATTATTACAGTATTACATCCATGGAAAATGCATAATATATTATTCATACATAATTACAAACATAAATATATCAGGAATACACAATGTATCATCCAATAAATATGTAACAATTAGAATTACAATTTATGCAACACTCAAAGAACAAACACAATTAGTGATTCGCAAGACAAAGCTAAAGCGTTAGTGATTGTTAAAGTGCTGTGTTATCACCTTTGCACATTTGTGCGCATTCCATTTATCAAATTTATGCATTACTTAAGCAAGAATAATGTTAACATACAGATTTGATAATCATTTAATGTCAGATTAAGATACGTTCTTTTGATATCTTATCAGGCATGTACGACAATGCTAATTAGATCGTAAAATTAATTTATTTGTATTAGAATTTTTTTTAACGTTAGAAAATTCTGTTAAAACGTTATTGCTTAAGGCTTGGATATACAAGTAGTTCTGATAATAAATTTATCTTTGGCTAAAATAAAGTAGATTAAATAGCGTTATGAGCTTTGGAAAAGCTTAACTACTAGGCGTTGACATATTGCACTTTGGGAAGAAGATGACCACATTGTAAAAAAATGTCATAAACTGACTATTATTTGTTAGAAAAAAATGTTTACAAATTTATTCCTTTATAGTGGAAAGCAACGGGAAGCTACCACACCTACAATTCCCTAGTAAAGTTGCAAACAGCATGAAAATGCTATGATTGCAATGAAAGTCCTGCCTTAGGGCAGAATTACTTAGGATGGATGAATAGCCACAAGTCATGTGCAAGAAATTGGAGACGGGAAGTTGTGTCCATATGAAAAATACAATTTACTATACCTTTCTTTAAAACTTTAATTGCGAATAACTCGAAACTAAATTTTTACACTTGTCGCGGTATTCTTCCCAAGGTGCGATGTTGAATTTTAATGTATGTGTTGAGAAAAAGTCAAAGTAAATGATGAAATCATATTTTCGTTCCGCGTAGGCAAAGTTGGCACATAGGCCTATTAGATCTCTAACTATATTGTATATACTTATAATAGGAAATATTTATTTTAAAACAAAATACCTATAATTTGAACTTAAAATAATGTGGTGGTATAACGTCACATTAAATTTGATCACAATATCGAAAACGCTTGACTCTACTTATTTTTTGGAAGATACGATTGTCATTATGAAGTGAAATATATTCTTTACAATAAGCATAAGGTAATGGCATTCCAAGGGAAAAATCAAATCAGATCCAAAATAGTATAGGAAACAAAATCATAGAACAGGTGAACCATCTCAATTGTCTAGGATGTGACATTTAATTTAATTATGGTAATGAATAACTAATAAAATAGCAAAATTCCAGGGAATACGTGGTACCATAAAACGATCACTAAATAATAAAACAACAAGAGAGAACCAATTGAAATGTTATAAAACTTTGGCAGTACCGGTACTGCTCTATGGATCAGAAGCCTGGATATATAAAAACAAGATCTAAGTAGGATAACGGCAGCAGAAATGAAATTTTTGAGATCTGTTAAAGGGTGCACAAAGGAAGACAGAATCAAGAACACAGAAATAAGACAGGAACTTGAAATATTTGCAATAACTGATAAAATAGATACATATAGACAAAAATGGAAGCAACTCATAGACAGAATGAATGAAGATAGATATCCAAACAAATAACAAAATACAAACTAAAGGCACCCGATATGTGGGCAGACCTAGAAAGAGATGGACTGAAGTCGGAACGGGTCAACAGACCTAATCCATTAATGCAGATGATGATGATGACAATAGGCATATAACAGGATATGTTCTCTCAATTTCAGTAAACTGTATAGACTGATACTTAAGATTAGTTGGAGACAAACCAACAACTACTCTTAATTTTGGACAAACACATCAATTTCCTTGCCAGTAGATCGTGGTCTCCTTCTGGAGGTGGAGAAATTCTAATGATTTCTAAATTTTGTAATTCTTTTGTCTTTATATCATCCAGTAATTTTATAAGTAATGTGTACATAGTGTCGTTAAGACATTTAATATATTTAAGAAATACTATTTTAAGTTTATACATTTGAAATTAGATATGAAATACTTGAAATCCATCGTTCAGATCACATGGCATCATTATTTCAATGTTCTCAATTGCAGAAAAAGGTGATAATGATTCATATTTTAAAGAATTATGTGGATATAAAAATGTTGAACGTAGAAAATCCAACTGTAATCGTTTTAACATTGGCCAGGAATGATTTTCATTGCCTGTGAACATTAACTCATGACATAGTGTAATATTAAGTTCTACTAGTTTGCTATCTAAGATTTGGGGTAAATTTTTCAAATGCAAATATTCCAACTTCAGGATATATTGTGATGCCAATTTGTTTTATTTGACTTATTGTAGAAAGGATTTGTAAATCAGTTTGTTCAGAATAGAACATGTGCAGTGTTTCAAGACGAGGAAAATTCTCAGAAAGATAATGCAAATGGTCAGAATTAAAATTACCATATTCTAGTCGTTTTAGCGTAGGTACCTTATTTCCAGGGCTATTTTGTTTATTTTCCTTTAAAAGTTTGAGGAGCTCCATAAATTCATCATCCTAACAATTCTATAAATACCAGACAAAGTGTTTCTAAGTTTGTAAATTTTGAAATGCTATTGATAGAATTAGATGTAATGCCTGCACAGTTATTGATATTCAGATGCTTGAGTTTAGGACAAGATATTGCTAAGTTTTCTAATGCTGCGTCCGAGGTAGAGCATTGTGGTATTGAAAATTCTTCTAAATTTACAGGAAATATTACTTCACCATCGATATATGCAGAAGATCCAATTCTGATAATTTTCAAATTATTCAAAGTCGGAAGGTCAAGAAGATAAACATGATAATCTCGAGAAAGAGCGCCATTGTAAGGAGGTTCTTTGTTTAAGTTAATATGTAAATTCTGAATATTCTGCCTTATTATGATATGCAATGCATAAGTGCGGGCTTCAGGACCTGTTGGCTTTTTCCACGGAGGTGTATATCCTGGAACACCGTTCATGATCTTGTTCGTCACTATATCACAGAGTAAAGCAGGAAGTGAGGAAATTTCACTTTGTAGATGCATGAAACATTCTTCAGCTTTGTCTAGTTTATTTTCACTTCTACTTTCAGCTATGTTATAGCAAAAAGAAATAATTCTCTCCACATAACTGTCGATAGCAAGATCAAAAAGTGTTCTTGGCTGAAGGCAAACCTCCATTCTGAAAAATAAAATAGATTTTTACAGGTTATTAAAGCTTAAGGTATAAAAATATATATATTATATTCTGATATCTAAAAGTTTTTATAAATTATCAATAAAGTTTTGGGATTTCTCAGATCATTCTTGGCCTAATTGCTAGACTCTTTCATCTGACTATCCTTTAAGACTTTTCCATATCTTCCGAAGGTCTGATTGCATTTTCTGTAAACCATTGAATAGTTGAGGAAATAGTCCATCGCCTTACTACATCTCACTATACATTTCAAAGATATCTGAAAAAAAGTTTGCCTACCCGCAACTTTCTAGAGAAAATACAGCATAATCCTACTCAAATTAGTGTGAGTTTTAAAGATATCTGAAAACTTTCCATTCTCGACTATAGCAAATACTGCATCATATTTCCACAAGTCACTATGAATATCAAATATGTTTTAAAACTGTTCGTCAACCCGTAGCTTTGCAGAGGAAATTCTGCCCCATCCTACTACAACTTACTGTGAATTTTAAATAGGCCTATATCTAAAATCGGTCGCCTACCCGCACCCTACTAGAGAAAATACTGCACCATTTTACTACAACTTACGTGTATTTTTAAAGATATCTAAAAACTCTTTGCCTACTCGCAACCTAGTACTTTTTATTATTTAGGGGAATAAACCAAACTAACCGTTCAGAATACTAAATCTTAGTTAGATACTAAACGCCATCTCTCATGTATATATATATATATATATATATATATATATCTTCGAAAACCCTACGGTTCAGTTAAGAGGAAGAAATTCTGTAGTGTCCTGCTGGATTTTGGTATTCATAAAATGTTAGACTTAGACATATTAGGGCGTGTCTACATTATATAATGATATGGTTCATATAGTTGTTCATTTTTTTCTGCGTTGGTGGTAAAACTACTTAGCCGTTAGTATATCGTTACCGGGTACACCATGAGGAGGCGAGTTTACCATTGGGGTGTTTGATTACATCCGAACTTGCCCAACGCTAACAGCCAAAATTCGTGGACAGATACTGGGAACCAGGGAAAAGATGATGAATTTTAATAATCTTTCTTGTTATTGTTTGTTTTCCTCAGTCATTATTGGCTAATGAGACATTTCAAAAGCCACTGCATTTAAGTAAATAAAATAAATAATGATAATGATGCGGGTACACAAACAGTTTTCAGATAATTTTCAAATTCGCAATGGTTTAAATAAGCATAAAATAAATTCGCTATCTTCTGTACTTTTCAATTTTGTATTGGAACATGCCTTAAAATCTTTACAAGGCGCACAACTCAATGCTATTAATAGCTCTTGGCGTGTACTAACGATTGTAGCTTAATTATGCGAGACCGATGAGATGCTAAAGGCCAACCAATCATAACGCTTTCTAATGCATTCCCTAACTCTAAGATATTGGGAGTGGAAGCAAATATCATTAAAACTAAATATGTGGTTGAATGAATCTTTATCGTCATCCACATTTTAATAATATAATTTCATTTAATTATTGAATTTATTAAGTACATATGTTATATAGTTCGGCCCTGGACTCAATTCAAGGCGTCAAGTAGTCGCCCGAGATGTAATAAACATTCCTTCTAGAATGATTTCAATACGCAGTTATGTACTTCTGCTATGATAAAGAAAGGTTTTTTCCCGGCATTACGTCATTTAGCTACCTTCAGCATTTTAGTCAAGTTGGTAATATATGTTCTGTCTCTCTCATATGGGAGGTGGCTTATTAAATATAAATGTTTCTATTGGATGCTTTAGTATTTGGCGCGTGGTTCTGAATGTCTCAATCTACCAACCCAATTTTATTCTATGGAACTTTCCAGAAAGTCTCACCTCCAACGGCTTATATATGCATTAATTTCTTTCTTTCTCCAGATGCGGTAAAAACTTACACCAAGCAGCATCAAGTCGGCCGGTCTCCGTGTACATCACGTTAAAATATAACTTTATAAAGTATAGTGCAAGTGACTCAAAAATTAATGGAACTAACAGGAAATTATATTGCGGGAAGTTATATAATGTGAAGTGCAATTATTTGTTTTTTAAAGTAAGGAATATTTATAAATAAAAAAAAAACGTAGTTTTATTTGATTTTCATATTTATTATATAATTCAGTGACAGCTGTTTCGGTACACTGTACCTTCTTCAGACATGTTAACAATTATTTATATAATTATATAATATTATTATACATGTCTGAAGAAGGTACATGTCTGAAGACAACAGCTGTCACTGAATTATATAATAAATATGAAAATCAAATAAAACTACGTTTTATTTTTATTTAATTAATAAATATGGATTTTCATCAAGTAAACACCAACTCAATTGATTATGAATATTTTAGTTCTGATTATGAATATTTTAGTTCTTTTGAATATTTTAGTTCTATGATTCGCCTATGGATATTTAATTTATGAATTAGTTACGGTCCTTCACCCTACTGTCACTCAAAAGAGATCCCTGAACTGGGACTTGGCATATCCAGTGGTCACACATGGAAATGCAATATATAATTGAAATTGACACTAAATGAGAAACGAGGGGAGTGAGAGAAGTTTAAAGTAGTGAGTAAATGCAAATACCTTACTTACTTACTTACTTACTTACTTACTTACTTACTTACTTACTTACTTACTTACTTACTTACTTACTTACTCACTGGCACTATCGAACCCGTAGGTTCATGGCCGCACGGACTGCACCCCCGTAGTATAATGCAAAGCTTCCTGATTCCTGGTTACCTTCTCCTGGCCACCTAACTTCCTGTAATGCGACTATATCCAAGGGTGATTTATCTAATTCCCGCGTTAATAGCTCTAGTGCCCCGCTATTATATAAAGTCCTAACATTCCATGTTCCTAGGAACATGTCCCTGTGTTTGAGCCTTTGGCATGGGTTCCCTGAAGTAGTCCCGGCCCGGAGAAAAATGCAAATACCTAGGAATAATAATTATAGAAGGAATGAGGAGCAGAGAGAAATTAAAGATATGCTTAATTGTAGACAGGTATGTCGTCACGTGGAATCTTGTCATACCCAACTTCTCTAAGAAAAGTAGATATATATATATATATAAGTTATTACTTCCAATTATATTACATGGGTTCGAATCAAGGTTTCTTTACTTTAAGGCAGGAGGAATGTTATACAGTGTATGAGAATTAATTTCTTAGGAATATTTTTGGACAAAATAGAGACAAACTTATTGGTGAATGAAGGAAATTCCATAATAGTGACATACATGATCTCTATGGGAAACCTGTTTATTAACAGTAAAGTCTCATAGACTATGATGGGCAGAACAAGTGCCAGGAATGAAAGAAGTACATGAAATGTCCTTTAGGAAAACCAGAGGGAAAGCTCCAAAAAATTAGGTCAACATGATATTATTAACTAAATCCAAACAATGGAGATATTCAGGTTGTTTTAGTGAAAAGAATATAAACATCAATTAAGAAAAGTAAGGTAGAGTTCATTAACCAGCAGAATCAGACCTTAGGAGTGGAAAATTTGTCTAAAGTTAAAATATAACAGGTATTCTAGAGCACTGAGCACTGAGACCGCACTGTTCGATTTTTCACCATGAACCTAAGTATTTGCTATTTTAATAAACGAGTAAGATATTTTCAAAGAATCTATAAAATCCGAGCATTAGGAGTAGAAGTTTTATCTGAAAGCCCTAATTTAAAATCGTTCTTGGGCCCATTATTTTTTACTCCTAACGCAACTGAATAATAAAATCATTGACATTATACTACCCACAGTGACTCATATTTTTAATGCTTCCCTTATAACTTCTATCTTCCCTACTGTATGGAAACAGTCTAGAGTTCGGCCTATACCAAAAATAAGTACACCTGCTAACTGTAATGACTACCGACCGATTAGCATCCTTCCGACATTATCTAAAGCCCTGGAACATATTGTACATAAGCAAATGACTGAATATCTCCAAGAAAATCACCTCCTTGATCCTTATCAATCCGGCTTTAGATATGGTCATAGCACAACCACAGCTTTGCTAAAAATTACTGAAGATATTCGTGAAGCCGTGGACAGACGTCAATTGACTCCTTTAACCTTACTTGACTTCAGCAAAGCTTTTGACACAGTAGACCACGACTTACTTATGATAAAGCTCAAGCACCTCACTTGTCTGACAGCGCTGTATCCTGGTTCGACTCATACCTGCACGGTCGTCAACAATACGTTTCATTAACTCTAGATCTTCGTCTTGGCGCAACGTGCCGGCTGGAGTCCCCCAGGGCAGTGTTCTCGGACCTCTTCTTTCTCAATCTACATAAATGACTTGCCAACTGTACTAAAGCACTGCCGTTATCACCTCTACGCTGATGATCTCCAAATTTACCTACATTCACCTCCTCATTCTCTCTATAACAGCTTGACAAAAAATGAATGACGATCTCATATCCATCTTTAACTGGTCTTCAAGTATCGGTCTAAATCTAAATCCTAACAAGTCACAAGTAATTCTAATGGGACAACAAAGACTGCTTACAACCTTTGACATATCTACACTACCAAACATTACTATAAATAATATAATCATCCCTTATTCTTCTTCAGTAATAGATCTTGGACTACATCTAGACGCAAATTTAACCTGGCAAACACAAGTGAAACACATATGTAAAAATACTTTCTCCATCTTACATTATCTTAGACGTTTAAAGAATTTTCTCCCAGTTTCGTTAAAACAAATCCTTGTGCAGAATCTTGTGTTACCACACTTCGATTATTGTGACATTATATATAATGATCTAAACTATGACTTGTCGCAGAGACTGCAGCGTGTTCATAATGCTTGCGTTCGATTCATTTTCAATATCCGCCGTTTATGACCATATTTCCGAACACTTTAATAACCTCTCTTGGCTCCGTCTTACTGACAGACGTAAATTGCACTCTCTTTCACTACTTTTCAAGCTTCTGAATTCCTACATCCCTACTTACCTGGCGTCTAGATTTGAGAAGTTATCCTCTTACCACAATATTGACACTAGATCACAAGATAGCAGTCTGCTAACAATTCCTCTTCATAGCACTTCCTCCTATTCTACTTCCTTCACAGTAGCCTCTGCCCGCTCCTGGAATCTCCTTCCTCAAGATATCAGGGGTTGCCGCACACTTGGTACCTTTAAGTCACGCTTATACAGTTACCTGTTGTCTAATAATTAATTTTTCTATATTTATTTAATTTTATACTATGTCATTAATCTTTTCCTGTTTTTTATATATATTGTACATATTATATATTTAATTCGTTAAATTTAGAGTAAATCAAAATACATTATAAATATTAATTGTATTGTATTCATAACTTGTAATCGTTTATATATATATATATATTGTAATTTAGATTTAAGACTATTTTTTGTTTGTATTTTTTTAAACCTGGTTGAGTGGTAGACAAGGCCTTAAGGCCTTAACTCTGCCAGGTAAAATAAAGCTATTATTATTATTATTATTATTATTATTATTACTTAGGACTTAGTAAACGAATGCAATGTCATTCAATGGGCTAAATTTAATAAGAAGTAAAATTGTTATTAATACTAAAATAATTGAACAAGTAAACACATTCAGCTCTCCAGGAAACAGCGTTTAGGAACATATATTACCATTAATAATAACATGTATAGTAAAGCACATTGAAAACGAAGTCGATATTAAAAGAAAATCAGAACCATCTTCATCAAAATCTTCCAAACAAATCTACCAACCTTTTTTTAGGATGCCCAAAGATCTCTTCCCTTGAGGATGTTACTGAAGCATAACGTTTGGACGTCTGTTACGATTAATTGACTGTACACCCATAGAAAAAAAAAGTCATATCTTGAACGCATATTTCTTCTAAGTCCTACTCGACACAGCGCTGGGTTCACACTAGTAAACTAGTCATAAGTGTGCAGGCCCTTACCTACTGCGTTATGTGGCATGAAGTGAGTGAAGATACTCATACGTGCCCTGTTAAGTCAGCGGTAAAGCATGCAGTCACTGTTTCTGTTAATGAAGGTCGCAGGTTCGCGTCCTCAATTATGTAATTTTTTTTCGTGATATTTGTATTAGAATGTTTCATGAATTAAATACATTTTATTTTGACAATTGAACTAAACCGATGTTAATGTCGTTATTGTAACAATTATTTTACCACATTCAGGGTTTGTTCTAGATGATGTCAATGTATTGATTTTAATAGACTGATGCACACACATTCTGCGCAAAAGCAACAGTCTCTAACAAGTTTATAGTGAACTCTAATTGTCCTGCAGATGCACGAAAAACGAAAGATGGCTTATGGGCACCGCAAATTGAGGGCGGTAATAGATGCTGAGGGTTCATACACTCGATATTAATTTTGTTAAAGTTTTCATTTTAGAAGTTTTTTTTCTTCATTTAATTATTAGAAGGTTTTCATTTATGTGTTTTGTGTGTGCATTAAATCCATATAACTCAAATATAAAATTAAATATGAAACTATATTACAAGCTAAATGCTATCCTAACATTCAGTAAAAAACATAGACATAAAATAAAAAAAAAGTAGAACGGGAATCGAACCCGTGAGGTTACGAAGCAGATGTTGTGTGTTAAACCTCTCGTCCACGAAAACACCCGAAGGCAAGCTCTCTCTTTTATGTTACTTGAGTTTGCACTGCGTTAACTAGCAAACAACACGGTACAATTACTGAAAACGTGTTAATGTGAATAAAGCTTCTGCTAGTGCTCACGAAGTTCCCCGTTCGGTTGATAGAATCAAGAGATGACTCATTTTTTGTCTAGGGGTGTACATGAGTTTTCCACTAAAACTGGTATTCATTTATAAAATGCGAGATTGTTTGTAATTGAAGTGCTTGCATAATATCATTTCTTTTCTGGTCCATGCGAGTGCAGCCTAGTGTTTCTCTAAAAAAATCTCATTTCACTAGTCGTTATTCTTATGCAGTTAATTCATCTCATGGACCATGCTTCGATTCTATAACATAGTAGTGGTCTAGCTAAGGTTTGATTTAAATGGATTCTTGTGAGTCCGTAGTACAAGTGAAGGCTTCAAGATTTTGTTAATTATATTGTGCTATTATATTTAGAAATTTATAAAAAAGTTAAGTCCCGCGCCGTAGCCGAGCGGTTAAGGTAGGAAGCCTTGGCGCAGAGCTACGGGACTTGCGCTGGTTCGAGTCTCCATGGGGGAAGAAATTTTCTCATGGTATTTCGGCCAGTATGGGACCGGTGCCCACCCAGCATCGTGAGGCAATTGGGTAGCTACAATAAGTAGCGGCTGCAGGTTGAGGAACCAGCTATAACGGCTGGGGGACTCGACATGCTAACCACATGTCACCCCTACACTGGCTGTTGATCATCTACCTCGGTGATTGACACATGTGGATGTGAAGGGCCAGCAGCCGGCTGGTAAAAGGGCAACCGCTGAAAAGTGGAAAGACCCTCAATCGGAATGAAAAAGTTAAAAAGACTGGAAGAATGTTACACAATACCCTATTTTTCTACACGTCTGTGCTTTCGCGAATCTTTAGACATGCATCCTTCAGATGCCTCAGGAATAAGACCAATAAAAATCAGATAATGTGCATGAGTAAAATGTCAGGTTACATATGGACAGACCGCAAAATTAAGAAAAATAACTGAACCAAAAATAACTACAATCATGACGAATAATACAATTATAATTATAAATGGCTAGAACATGTGAACAGTATGTATATAAGGTAAATTTCCAGAGATTCTAAAATAGTGTAAGTAAATCAATAGGAATGTTCCGTGACAGAAACTGACTAATAAGTAGCCTAAACACATGAACAGCTAGAAGATGATGATAATAGTAATTTCATACCTTTCCATCTTGAGCTGCCACACGATAACTGATACTGAAGTGATCCTCTTTAGTTGTCTCGTCTGTTGTTGAACTGAAAATGACAATAAATGTGGTTTAGCCCTTCTTAAATACATATTGCGTTGAACGAGAGTGCAAAGTTCAAAAGTGAGTACTGTAATATTAATTTGTTTACTTATATACAGAATTTTAATGTTTACACATCTTTCTGTGCCTAAAGTTTTATTTTTCTTCTCCACTCGTCTCTCTCCATGTCCTCCAGTCCCCTTGCTCTCATTCCAGTTATTTCCTGCATCCACGAGTTTCGAGGTCTTCCTCTCCTCCTTCTTCCAGGTGGACACCATTCCATTAATTACCCATTAATTTATGAAATTACAAAGATCAAAATTACTTCAGTATTTTGAATGGAGATGAATTTTGTTTGCGTATGTTTGCATCTCAGTTATCCACCTATTCTTTACTCTTGGAACATGCTTTAGTCCGTTGGTTCAACGGATAATGACATTACACAATTGGGACTTGAAAACGTTTGATTTGGTACAAAATTCATAATTATTTTTCCATTTACTGATTTTTTATTAATGCTATGTCCCAGGAACATAAGTAACTCACGAACACGTTGGTTCATGGCCGCGCCGTCGTAAGCTCTCCATACTTTTTTTATTTTAATGGCAGTTTTAATGAAGGCTATGTATTTTTGCCAGGTTAATTTCGTAAGTAAGATAATGATTTGAAATTTAAAATAATTTTATAAGATAATTCCTTATTTTTGTAAACAGGACTAAATTTGATAGGAAGTTCCTTCAGTAAAACTGTGGAACACAGGTTTTTTTTACGGATTTTTATCTTGGAATTACGTTTTATAATTCGTAACAAACTTATGGATAAATAAGATTACGGCTTTTATTATTTCACCATGAATTCGAGTCTACTACGAGTACAACACCATTGTGCTGCCGTAATGATACATATAAGTAAAATAAAATACATTAAAAATAACCCTATATAATATATATTGACATAATTAAAATATCCAAGAAAAATATTTATAAATCGATGTTAGGTGCACAAAGAAACTTAACATACACTCAACTCTGGATTATGCATTATAGGGACTTCTGGCATCCCAATTTCTTAAAAAAAAGTAACAGTTCTTGCAAATATAGGAATGAGAAACACGATACCTTATTTGATAAGGGGGGAGAAAATATTAGGAGTATTTGAGAAGAAACGTTTTAGAAAATTTATGGACCTAAGAGTGATGAGCAAATAGGGGATTGGAGAAAAGTAGCCCTACATATAAAATATTGAGCTACATAATCTTCGTGGGAATCCGGATGTAGGCCTAATAAGATTAGTTAAGTCTCGTAGACTGGGATGAGCAGATGAATTGGGAATGAAAGAAGAGCATGGAAGCATGTAGTAGGAAAACAAAAACCAGAGGGAATGCGCCCAGAATGTCGACAAAGAATAAGTCGAGAGGGTAACATTAACCATGATTCGAGGGGGATGGATGAAACAGGGGTGGGGTTGTGCAAGACCAGCTTTTTACTTACGCGACTTATGCCATTTTTGATGTAATTTAAAGTATTACGAAGTGTTGATGATACCATTTACCTCTGGGATTTTACCATCGTAAAAATATTGAAACGTATCATGAAATGAAGTGGTGGAAATATGATTTTACGTTGTAACCGTCAGACATGTTGAATGTTCCATAGAATAACAGATATGAAGAGGTAATTTATGTTACGTATTGAATGAGATTTAAAACGCAAGGAAACTAAAAGCTAACCAAACCTAAATCATTTAATGGAAACTAAATCAATTACTCTAACGTAGGTGAATTCCAGTGAATGTCCTTTTTATTATTTTATGCGGTTATATATGTAAAAGACAAATTCGGACATAATTTGTTGAAGCCACAGATATGTTGAATCCCATGATTAAATGCACACAATGTGGTTTACACATTGTGGTTCTATGTGTTATATCGCTGTTCATCTGTGGTCATCGGTGCTCATTGGTGTGATAATCGGTGGTTTATCGCTGGTTAGAAGTAAGAACTGTTGTAACCTTCGTGGTCATGATAGGAAATAGTCCCACTTTATATTCATATTTACGAGAAAATAAAGAAATGATAATTACTTTCCCAGATTGAAATACGTTAAATATAGTATTTGATTAATATGTATGCTAATTATGTACTGTTAAAGTGCGTAAATAAAAAGGCACTGTTCTCCCACCCGGCCGAAACAGGGAAGGAATAGGAATGCATGAAGAGTTTAGGTTCGCATGGCGACGAACGAACACAATGAAAAAATAAAATACGTCAGTAATGTACATTTTAAATTCACATAGGAATGTTTTTAATAACCAACTAACTAACTCACTGGCACTATCGAAACATTAGGTTAATGGCCGCGCGGACATAAGTTCTCCATACATCCCTATCCTGAGCTAATGTTTCCTAATCATTCCCTGTATAATCTACTTCTCTCAAATCATAGTTAATATTAAATAGCCTGACTCTGATGGTTAACAGTTTATATAAAAGCGGGTGCCGCGCGGCAATACTTGACATGCGGTGTTGTCGCGTTTCTCATAGCGCTATGAGCGTTTATTACACAAGGACAGAAGGCATTGATTATTTATGTTATTATTTAACTTTTATGTTATTATTTGGTATTGTTTAACTTTTGAATTTGATATTATACATGTATTTGTTTTTATGCCAATGATGTAGTATTATTATGCTATAACGATTAGATACTAAGGGCCAACACACTCACTGTATTGAAAACTAAGAAATTGGGACTGGAAGTAAACATCAATAAAACTAAATATATGTTACACATTGAAATGCACTGTTTAATGGAAATGGACATCTGATGACAAACGAAGGAAATTTTGAAGCAGTTGCTGATTTGAACTATCTAGGAACATTAATTACAAATAGGAATGAGATGCACAAGGTAATTAAACATAAGCTCAATTCTGGAAATGCATGCTATTATACAGGGACTCTTGTCTTCCCAGCTCCTTTCAAAAAATGTTAAACTGAAAATATGTAAAACAGTTATTCTCCCAGTTATATTATGTCTTCCCAGTTTCTTTCAAAAAATGTTAAACTGAAAATATGTAAAACAGTTATTCTCATCATCATCATCATCACTCCAGGGATTAGGCAATTGCCCGTTCCGACTTCATATTGCATCAGCCCAACGTCTTCTAGGTCTTCCAACATCACGCCTTCCTCTTGCTTGATAGTTCCTGGCTAACAATGGATATCTCTCCTTACTCATTCCATCCATGTGATCAATCCATTTCTGTCTGTAATTCGTGACTTTATCCAATAAAGGCTGTACTTTCAATTCTTCTCTTATATCCTCATTTCTTATTCTATCAAGTCTTGTACATCCTTTTACTTGTCTTAGGAACCACATCTCTGCCGTCTGTATTCTATCCTTCTGTCTTTTCACTGGAGCCCAAGTTTCACATCCATGCAATATTGTGGGAACCGCCATAACATTATACATTTTTATCTTGGTTTCTTTTCTAATTTTATTTTTGAATGTTCTCTGTATTGTTCCACACACCGTCTGAAATTTATTTATTTTGGAGTCAATATCTCTTTCCACATTGTAGCCAACATCACAGCCCAAATATTTGAAACTAGACACCTGTTCTATACTTTGATTTTTCTAAAATAATTTTGGTTCTCACTGGATCTCTTCCTCTAAAAGCCATGGTCTTCGTTTTCCTTACAGAAATCTTTAGATCGTATAATTTACATATTTCATTTAATGCATGCATTGATTTCTGTAAGTCGTCTTCATTTTTCTGTATTATGATTACATCGTCAGCAAATAGAAGATTATTTATGCACACTTTATTATCCATTCTTATTCCTGGATTTACTAAAACTTTCCATTTATTAAAAATATCGTCTATATATATATATATATATATATATATTAAACAAAGTGGGTGATAAACTACATCCTTGTCGTAATCCAGTATTTGTTTTGATTGCATCTGTTCTTTTGAATCCGGTATCTATAATTATATTTGTGTCTTCATATAATGTCTTTATTGTTTCAACAAGGCACAGCGGGTATCCTTTCATTCGTAATATTTCCCATAATTTTTGTCTGTTTACTCGATCGAAGGCCTTATCCAAATCTATAAATCCTATGTGAGTTTCTAAGTTATGTTCTCTTCTCTTTTCTATGAGTTGTTTCAGTGTAAAGACATTGTCTATACACGACCTTCCCTTTCTGAATCCACTTTGATTTTCACTTATTATTACTTCTGTTATGTTTCTCAATCTATTATTTATTATTTTCGTATATATCTTGTAGCCAGTATTCATTAAGCTAATCCCTCTGTAATTCTCGCAATTTCTTCGGTCTCCTCTTTTGAATATATTCTTCACAATTGCTGTTTTCCAAGTGGTTGGAATCCCATAGGTCTGCCAACATATATTAATTAGATGAAGTATTCGTAGTTTACACAATATTCCACTATATTTGATTAATTCCATATTTATATTATCTAATCCTGTTGCTTTCCTATTCTTAGTGGTTTTCAAAGCCATTTCTAATTCATTTATGTCTATTACATCAATATTTTCCACTTTTATTTCTTCCTCATTGTTCTCTTTTCCTTCAATTTCCTCCTTTTTCCAAAGTTTTTCATAATGTTGGATCCATTCTTGTTCTGGGATTATATTCAATCTGGCAGAATCTTTCTCAGTCTGATTTAGATGTTTCACTAATTTATAACCTATTTCTTGTCTTCCATACATATCATGTTCTACTGAGCTTATAAATTTATCCCATGACTCCTGATGGGCTTTTCTTATAATGCTTTTAGCAATTCTCCTTTTCGTTTTATATTCTTCATAAGATTCTTGTTTTCAGTCGTAAGTATGTATGATATGCTTTTTGTTTTTCATTCACTGCATTTTGTATATTCGCATTCCAAGTTCTCAAGCCCTTCCTATTTCTTATTCTATTTTTCTTTCCTAATATCTCATTTGCTGTTTTATGTATTACATTTGATATATTTTCCCATTCAATATTTATATCTTCTGACGTCGCTATCTCTGATATATATTTATTCATTCTGCTTTCATAATGTTGTCTAATACTTTAAACAGTTATTCTCCCAGTTATATTATATGCGAAACATGGACTCTTACTTTAAGGAGGGAAAGAAGATTACGAGTATTTGAGAATATGCTTCTTAGGAAGATTTTTTTTGGACAAGAAAGAGATGAACAGACAGGTGAATGGAGAAAACTACATAATAGTGAGTTACATGATATGTATATATGTAGATATAATAAGAACAGTTAAGTCTCGTTGGCTACAATGGGTAGGACATGTGGCACGTATGGAGGATGAAAGAGGGCATAGAAACTTCTGGTAGGGAAATCAGAGGGAAAACGCCCAGTTGTATACCAAGAATGAGGTGGGATAATAACATTATCCATGATTTGAGGGAAGTATATTATACAGGGGATGATTGGAAAACATTAGCTCAGGATAGGGATGTATGGATAGTTTATGTACGCGCGGCCATGAACCTACGGGTTCGACAGAGCCAGTGAGTAGTCCATAGTTGGGATTTTATTTTATTATTACTTTTTTTATTATTAACTGTTCGGTCTGAAATATTTTCACATGGCCGCCATATGTTGAAATCACTTACATATTAAACAAATAATATGTATATATTGTGTTATTATTCGAGCTACATATCACAATAAATCACTGATAATTACAAAAATTAATTACGGTATACAATTTTATAATTGAATCGAATGTTTCACATTGTTTGGAGTTTTAATTGAAACTGAGGAAAGAAAGCGAAGTTTATCTAAGAGACCCTCTCCCGAGATTGTTTTCTTAAATATAATCATTAACAGTAGGCCTACAAACCAACTGCTGACGCTGCTTATTAAGAGTCTGTGAATATAATTTATTATTGCTTGAACTATTAAGAGAGGTTCTTCCTCTTATGCCACATTATCCATTCGGTCTGAAATATTTTCCCATGGCCGCCACACGTTGAAATCACTTATATATTAAACAAATATAATATTTAGATATGTTGCATTATTATTCGAGCGCGGTAGCGTAGGCTATTGGTTAAGGTAGTGCGCTACAAGCCGGAAAGTCGAGGGTTCAAGTCCCAGTGGGGCTAGGATTTTTTTTAAACTGACCCAAACCTTTCGGCGGCACTATGGTCGTGGAGTCGACTCAGCCTCAAACGGAAATGAGTACCAGACCCTTGTTCTGGGGGTAAAGGCGGCCGTTACGCAGGACTGACAACCTTGCTGACATCAAGTGCGGATTGTCCAGAAAAAGTGGGAGCCTTAACCTCCTACTTCCCCAAGGGCCTCCTGAGGCCTGTAGTGGGATCACTTTACCTTTACATATCACAATAAATCACTGATAAATATAACAATTAATTACGGTATACAATTTTATAACTGGATCGACTGCTCCACCTTCCGAGTTTTAATTGAATCTGAGGGAAGAATATCAAGGTGGCAACATCGTGGTAGTAGCAGTACTCGGGATCTTTGTATTTTAATAACATATAACAGCTGCGGGGAAACAAAGCGAACCGCTTGTTAAGCATCATAGTGAGGAGATAATTCTCATTTGAATAGTAACGTATGATTTTAAAATTGATATATTCATATATCTTTATTTATTTACTTTATTTTTTATGGTCTGAATTAAGACAATTTTCTATCTATTCAATCTTTGAGAAATTGAGTGAAAATAAGAAAGACACCAATGATGTAACGAATTGGCATTAAATGGAATATAAATGATGAAAACTGATTAACCTAGATATTTTTTTAACTGAATCAGTGTTAATTATGTATTTTCTATTTCTTATTATAGAATTTTTAGTTAAATACGTGCTAGATCACTTTTCCACTCCATAGAGATAGATCACCTTTGCACTCAATTCTGTATTAAATCATTAATATTTAGTTATGAACATGCTATTTTGCATTCAAATTGACTATACATGATTCCAATAGGATGAGAGATTAAAATGTATATGATATAATAAAGGTAAGATGTTACTTATATAGGCCTAATTTTTTTCTGGTAAGTCAGTCGTCCTCAATTAAATTATTAAACTTCTTCAATAACTAGAAGGAGTAAAAATTATATAATTAACATCTTATTAGATAATCTCAATGGTGCTTTATTATGAATTTCAAAAGTGTTGATAATACAAGTAATAGCCTCAAAATGAACATTCTACATGTGTTTCTTTTCTCAACAATTTTTGCTTGTGGATTAGATTTCTTTTCGGGGCAACCGTTCAATTCTACGCTATTCAATACTACATTGTTTGAACTCAAGATGTAAATAGATATAAACATTGTACTCTCTATTTATAATTGAAAAGTAGCGATAACCTGATAATGGGTACTCATTGTTTGTGGCGCGGAGCCTACAGTCACAGTAAAATAATATTTGATTTAATACACTTATGCTTTATTAAATAGGTTTACAGTCATAATTCAACAACTTTCTTCTCTAAATTTTTATGTCAGAACAATATTGATTACCATGCTTCTTATTAAGTTTACTTTTATATAATACTTTATCGATTTTTGTTACTAAATATAATATTTTATCTATTCTTGCCTCTGTGATTAACACAGGTGAATGTGAGGTAGACAGCCGGAAGGTAAGTCAAGGGCATTCTAGGCCTGTCGCACCTTGAAGAGAAGTAGAAAATGACTTATGAGAAAACACGTAGAAAGAAAATTAAATTGCGTGACAGGCTAGAAGGCCCTCCGTCTACCAGCCGTCTGTTGATCTCAAATCCACAATGAACATCGGTAAAGTATTCGGTTTAACCCATTCGCCTCAAAAGACGAGGTAGACTCGCGGGCTGTTAAATGGCCTTCAACTGAGAAGACGAGGTACACTCGCATAATCCTGCTGTTATATATTTTGCAATATTGTGTGCATCCCTTGGCGGAGTAATCTTTTGTTAACATTTATGAATGCTAGAAGAATGTGTTTCTGCCTTCATCCATATTGTGATCTAAAGTACCGTTATATTTTGTTTGTTTTGAATGTCTGAAAATAGACAATATAATTTACGGTAACTTAAGTCCGGTTTTAGGAGCATTTAAACCCGAAGCGAATGGGTTAACTTGTGGTCACCGTTTTTAGGATCTAGCCGTTATAGCTGGTTTTCTCTACCTGGAGTAGCTAAAATTAATATAAAAGTATGGAATATTCACCTGAAAGGTCCGTCTCCTCAACTTAATTAATCATTTAACTGTAGCGCTTTCGGGACTTGTCCCATCATCGGCAGGATTCAAAACTGGTGTTTCACTGAAGATGTGGTAGAGGGGGTTGCATGTATTGGGTTCGTTTTCGTTTATCAGGCTGTCGTTGTTGTGAGCTGCTTTCATGATTTCCATCTCTTCGAGTACGTTTATCTTCGCTGGGTTATTTTCTCTGTGCATTACTGTTAGGGTGTTTTCAATATTTAACATGCGATGTCCTTCATGGATAACGGGTTTGCATAGCTTGATTTCCCTTCTGCGTGAATGAATTCTCGAAAATGTTCTTTGAATCTGATGTTAAAACTCCTGTTTGTCCTTCCTATATAAAATTGTTGCAGTCCTTACATGTCAGTTTATAAACTCCTTTGCTGTTGAAAATGTTATTTTCTTCAATGTTTTTGTTTATTATGTTTTTTTTATTGTTATTGGTTCTGTATGCTATTTTTACGTTCTTATGTTCTAGTGCATTGGCTAATTTTGTCGTTTCTTTTCCTGTGTATGTAAGTGTTATCCATGTTTTCTTGTTGTTGTCAGATTCTTTTTCTAGTTTAGTTATGTTGGTTATGTTGTTCTTCCTTTTTGTTTTTTTACGAGCTTATCTATGAATTCTTCATTATAGCCATTGGTTTTTGCCATATACTTAATGTAGTGAGTTCTTGGATATAATTGTCTTTGCTTAATGGGAGTTTCAACATTCTACTGACTAAGCTATTAAATGTACTAATTTTCTGTTGAAAAGGGTGTGTAGAATTTTTGTTTATGGCCAGAGCATTGTTTGTGGGTTTCCGGTAGATACCGATTCCTAGTTTATTGTTGTGTAGATTTTTGGTTATAGACAAATCTAAATAGTTTTTGCTGTTATTAACTTCTATTTCTTCGGTGAAAGTGATTTTTTCATGCATGTTGTTTAAGTCTTGTAGTATTTCTTTTTCTTTTCTGTTTTCATTGTCATATATTACTAGTACGTCATCGACATATCGTATTATTAGTTTTATGTTGAATTTGTGTATTAGTTCCTCAAAATGTTTATTTTCCAGTTCTTGTAGGAAGATTTCTGCCATTATTCCAGATGTAGGACTCCCCATCGGGATCCCGTCTTCTTGAATAAATAGTTCATTGTTAAATTGGAAGTAATTTTGCTTTATTGTTGTTATTAGTTTGTTTAACTGATTGGAGTAGCTATTTATTACGGCTACCCAAATTCATCACTATGCTATCAGTTTGAGGAATAACATGAGACGGCTACCTACTTCGTTTGCCTGGAGTTGGATTTTTCATTGTCTTCTGGACCTGAAAGGTTTTATACCAATGTCATCGACCCCGTTTACAGCAGCTCGTATACGAAAGAGAGGATGAGTGCATGATGTTTCTTTCTAAAATCCTGTCTCAGGTTCGACCGGTCGCTTACAATCAGAAATTCATTTTGAAACTTTCTTCCCCATGGGGCCTTGAACCAGTGAAATTCCCGTAACTCTCTCTTAAATTGCTCGTCTACGATGCGGAATAAGAGGTTATAAATGTAGCCAAAATTTTCAGTTTATTCTGTATAGATTATCGGATTTTATCACGACTGTAATTTTCTCTCAGGTGAAATTAGTAATATATATATATATATTTAACTAAGTAGAAACACACTGGATTTCAATAACGGGAGACTTTATTTCAGGGGCATAATCCCAGGATGTGATTTATTTCTTATAAGTCTGTGACATTTTATTTCAGCGATATACAATATAAGAACATTCTTCCAACTGAAATTATCTTTTTTGCAAAAATATTTTTAACAACATCCGTTCAACAAAATATCGATTGCCGTTGCGTAGAAAATTAAAAAAAAAAAACGTATATCGATGATAATTTATGGTCAGAGCGTGTTTGATGAAAGCACAGGTTACGGGTGGAAATGTCGATAGTATGCCAGATTTATAAATTCCTGATATTCCAACAAAAAAAGTGTACTTTGCTCATGTGAAAATGAAGGAGAAAATTTGTAATAGTACAAGTAAGTTTTAACCATACCGTACTTATCTGAGTTTAGTACAAAAAGGTAAACCTGAAGAAATATTATGGGATTTTTTTTTAAGTCTTTACTACATTTCTCAGTTAATCAAGGTTATTTTCGCAATTTTTGGTTATGATAATGTTTATCATACAACAATATTGATTTTGATCAAAATTCTATACAATAAACGTTATCATAAAAGAAAATAAACACATTTAAAATTGTACCTGCAATATTGCATGGCTCAGAAATACGGGCTCTGAATAAACAGTCAATTAAAATAATAGAAGCCGCAGAAATGAAATATTTACGATTTGTGGCATGGTATACCATCATCATCAAACATCAAGTATATTTTAATGGATAAAAAACGAAGTGAAGATATCCGTAAAGAACTAAAAATATTCAGTTTGACAGATAAAATAGAAGAGTATAGGAGAAATGGTATTAACATGTCTGCAGAATGGATACTAACAGATTGCTTAGGCAATATCCCAGGAACATAACTAACTGACTGGCACAGTCGAACCTATTGTTTCATGGCCGCCCCGACATAGACTCTCCATGCATTCTTATCCAAAGCTAATGTTTTCCAATCATGTACTGTATAATCTGCTTACTTCAAATCGTGCTTAAAATTATTCTCCTATCTTATTCTTTGACTATCAATTGGCTGCTTTTCCTCTGGTTTTCTTTCAAAACGTTTCTATTCCCCTCCCCACATGTCCTGCCCATCGTAGCTTACGAGATTTAAATGTTTTTATTAAATCTGACTTCCATTTATATAGTACTTTTAACTCTCCTGTCTGTTTGTTCTCTCTTCGGTCCAAACTATTCTAGGAATTTTGTTGACAAATACTGTTCTCTCCCTTAAAGAAAGAGTAATATTATTTCGCATGCATATAACATGACTAAAGGAATAACAGTTTTATCTGTTTTCAGTGTGATGATAAGAGTCCCTGTTATGTTTAATAGCATATGATTCCACAATTGAGCCTCTGTTCAATTTCTTTCTGCAACTCATTACTGATCGTACTGATTGTTGCAGTCCCAATTTCTTACTATTAGTCGATAGAGTGTGTGCGTGTTGGCCCTTACGATCTCGTCAGTATCACCTAATGATACATCATCAGCATAAAGTAACAGCTTATTAATTGCTGTGAACTGTAGGCCTTCTTCATCCTATAAAGATTAGACAACACGTTGTAGTGCAAAATTGAATAGTTGAAAAGGTAGTGCATTTTCTTGCATTAACCCATTATGCTTTAAAAAGTAGGACCATGTTAATTTAAAATAATTTTAGCAGTTTCCAAACGAATGAAGCCAATACGATTGTTCTCATAAAATCTTTCCCAAAAATTAATACATATTTTCATACATCCTTATTGTTTGTTAGAAACCGAATATGACTTAAAAATGTAATGTGTGTGTGTGTGTGTGCGCGCGCGTATGTCGGTTGTGAGTAAACGCTTTAATACAACTGTTATTTTTACCTCATCTAGTAGGAATAATCATCATCATCATCACTCCAGGGATTAGGCGATTGCTCGTTCCGACTTCATAATGCATCAGCCCAACGTCTTCTAGGTCTTCCAACATCACGTCTTCCTCTTGCTTGATAATTTTCTTGCTAACAATGGATATCTCTCATTACTCATTCCATCCATGTGATCAATCCATTTCTGTCTGTAATTCGTGACTTTATCCAATAAAGGCTGTACTTTCAATTCTTCTCTTATATCCTCATTTCTTATTCTATCAAGTCTTGTACATCCTTTTACTTGTCATAGGAACCTCTCCATGAAGCTTATCAGTAAGATAAATGTCTCCGGGAAGCGTTACGAGCGCTTCGCAGGACAAGGATGGTGGAAGGGCTGCTTCCTCTGAGCCTCCAAACATGCTCCTCTGGGTATCCACCCCCCAAGAGAGGGCTGCTTCTTCCGCTCTTCAAGCCCTACAAGTTTAACTGTGCTATTCCTTGTCGCCCTGTTGACCGTTGGGGGAAGACTTGACGAAGATGTGGCCGCCCAATATGGATACAGACGACATTCCTTCGTTGCGAGCTATACTTAGTTCCCCTCGCCTCTTACCCACCAGCAAGATTAACCTAAGTCAATCTTCCCCAGTAGGGTCGTCTGGTTCATCGGGTACTAAGCCCCCCCCCACCATGTCAAGGTGATAGCTCCTGGGGGGGGTAGGAATAATAATAACAATAATAATATTAATAATTATCATAATAATAACTACTATAATTCATTTGATAAAACATAAAGAATTAAGGCAATATGATCTTCTATTCCAATTAACGAGAAGAAAAACATAAAATAAAAAATAATCAAAAAACATCATAACCTATACAATTAACAATAATATTAATACAAACTATGTAACTTACGGTAAATCAATTCAATATCATCACAAATCGGAAATCATCAATTAATCCATTGAAAAACCAATTACAAAATGAATAAGTTTGAATTTGTTTGAAAGGAAGTATATGTCTGCCAGTCCCCGATTTGTTGTGGTAAGGAGTTCCAAATCCAGCAGTAAATACGGTATAGAAATTAGAAAAATGGGAGGTTGTGAGTTTTAGGATGTGAAATAGGAGATTCTAATGCTATCGTGTTCTCAATTTGTGAATAGAGAACAGGAGGAAGAAACAATTTCATACCTGTTGTCTGAAATCTCAGGAAAATTAATAAAATCACCACATTAAAGTAGAAAAAGTAAACTCCCTAAAATAATCTAGAAATAGAGAAAAGTAGCCGATAGTTACGGATTATTATATAATATACACATTTAATTATTCACTAATTGAGTTGAGTTCAGTTGTAAGAAGTTGAACATTTTTGTGGCTTCATTAGTAGGAAGTATAGACTTGAGTCTCAATCCATAGATTTACGTTATGGAAAAAAAAAACTAAAATAAGAATTAAATGTATAAATAGGGCAGGTAGTCAACAAAATTACCAGTCTCAAGACAACCCTTGAGGATGCCGGACGCAGTCTCTGGCGAAAGGTCGGGGAACTACAAGCCTGAAGACCACGCCAACAGCCCGCAAATCTTCTACAAGATCGTCATAAAATAAGAGTCTTTGATCAACATTTATATTTTACACCCAGGTTTGAATTTCTGCGTTAATGATATTTGTTACAGTATTTTAAAATACAGTGCAAACTATACTGCTAATTTAATTTCAGATAAACCATAGCGTACAGTGGCAGACCTTTGGAAATATTATGCAGCCTTTTACTTAATATAAATTTCGTTACAGACCTACTTTGAAATTTCTTTTATAATGCCCCTAGGTTGATGGTATTTTTAACAGATTGGATACTCACATCATTCAGCAAACATAAAACCTTTAAAAGAAGTAAAGTACATTTAAAAGCATATTCCCAAGTATATATAGGAAATATATTAAAAAATAACTAAAAAAAAGTGAAAACAAGCCATGGAGCAAACAGGTATCAGTTGTCAAAAGAGCAATAATTGAAACTAAATACAACTAGAAATGTAAATGAATAATAATAAAGTGAAAGATATTGTTTAATTAAAATATTTTACAACATAAATGTTCAATTTATTCACAAAATAGTTACAATATTACATCCATGGAAAACGCATAATATATTACTCATACTTAAACATAAATCTATCAGGAATGTACAATGTATCAGCCAACATAAAATGTAACAATTAGAATTACAATGTGTGCATTACTTAAGCAAAAATAATGTTAACATACAGATTTCAAAATTATTTAATGTAATATTACAGATACGTTGTTTTGATATCTTATCTGTCATATACAACTATGCTAACTAGATTATAAAATTGATGTATTTTACTAGAATTTTTTTAACATTACAAAATTCTCATAAAAATGTTATTGCTTATAGCTAGGAGTACACAAGTAGCTCTGATATTAAATTTATATTTGGCTAAAATAAAGTGAATTAAATAGCGTTATGAGCTTTGGGAAAGCTTAAATTTTAGGCGTTCACATATTGCACTTTGAGAAGAAGAGGGCCACAAGTGTAAAAATGTCATAAACTTACTACTATCTGTTAGTAAAAATGTTTACAATTTTATTTCTTTATGGCTACAAGTCATGTGCAAGAAAATGGAGACAGGATAATGTTGTGTCCATATGAAAAATATAATTCACTACACCTCTTATAAAACCTTAATTGCGAATAACTCGGAACTGAATGTTCACACTTGTGGCGGTCTTCTTCCCAAGGTGCGATGTTGAATTTTAATGTATATGTCGAGAAAAAATTAAAGTAAATGATGAAATCATATTTTCTTTCCCACGTAGACAAAGTTAGTACACATTAGATATCTAAATATACTCTATATACTTATAGTAGCAAATATTTCTTTAAATACAAGAAAAAACTATAATTTAAACTTCAAATAATGTAGTAGTATCACATCATATTTAATTGGATCACAATATCGCAAAAAAACTAGTCTTTACGCATTATTAGAAGATAAGATGATGATTATGAAGTAAAATATATCGTCTACAATAAGCATATATCAGGATATGTCTTCTTAATTTCATAAAACTGTACAGACTGATACTTAAAATTAGTTGGAGACAAACCAACAACTACTCTTAATTTTGGACAAACACCTATCAATTTTTTTGCCAATAGATCGTGGTCTCCTTCTGGACGTGGAGACATTCTAATGATTTCTAAATGTTGTAATTCTTTTGTCTTTATATCATCCATTAATTTATAAGTGATGTATACATTGGTTTTGCAGTATATGTCCGACATTTAAGCCAGATTGTTTTTAAGTTTATACATTTTGAAATTACATAGTCGAAATACTTGAAATGCCTGGTGCAGTTTGCTCGGCATTATTATTTCAAGGGTCTCAATTGCATGAAATTTGTGATAATGATTCATATTTTAATACAATTACGTGGATATGGAAGTTCTGAATCTACAAAATTCAACGTTAAGTATTTTAACATTGGCCAGGAATGATTTTCATTGCCTGTGAACATTAACTCTAAAGCTAGTATATGAAGTTCTAACAGTTTGCTATCTAAGATTTGGGGCAAATTTTCAAATGCAAATTTTCGAAGTGGAGGATGTGTTGTGAAGCCAATTTGTTTTATTTGACTTATTGTAGAAAGGGTCTGTAAATCAGTTTGTTCAGAATAGAACATGTGCAATCTTTCAAGACGTGGAAAATTCTCAGAAAGATAATGCAAATGGTCAGAACTCAAATGACCACATTCTAGTCGTTTTAGCGTAGGTACGTTATTTCCAGGGCTATGTTGTTTATTTTCCTTTAGAAGTTTGAGGAGCTCCATAAAAAGCTCCATAAAATCAGCATCTAACAATTTTACAAATTGCATAGAAAGTGTTTCTAAGTTTATACATTTTGAAATGCCATTGATAAAATTAGATGTAATTGCCTGCACAGTTATAGATATTCAGGTGCTTGAGTTTAGGACAGATATTGCTAAATTTTCTAATGCTGCATCCGTGATAAAGCAGTTTGGTATTGAAAATTTCTTCTAAATTTACAGGAAATATTACTTGTTCATTGAAACATGCATAAGATCCAATTCTGATAATCTTCAAATTATTCAAAGTCTGAAGTTTTATACAATAATCATGCTGATGTCGAAAATAAGCCCTTTCACAAGGAGGATCTTTGTTTAAGTTAATATGTAAACTCTGAATATTCTGCTGTATTATTATATTCAATGCATAAGTACGGGCTTCAGGAGCTAATGGTTTTAGCCATTGATGTGTATATGCTGGAACACCGTTCATGATCTTGTTCGTCACTATATCACGTAGTAAAGCTGGAAGTGAGGAAATTTCACTTTGGAGACGCAAGCTACATTCTTGTGCAATGTATAGTTTATTTTCACTTCTACTTTCAGCTATATTGTAGCAAAAAGAAATTATTCTCTCTACGTAACTGTCAATAGCAATATCAAAAAGTGTTCTTGGCTGAAGGGAAATCTCCATTCTGAAAAATAAAACAGATTTTTGTAGGATATTAAATCTTACGGATAAAAAAAATTATTGTACTCTAAAATCTAATAGCTTTTGTAAATTATCAGTATAAGTTTTTACCTTCTTCAGATCATGATTAATTATATTCTAGTAACTCATCCTTGGCCTAAGTGTTGGTCTCATCCGTCTGCCTATCCTAAAGGTCTGATTGCATTATCTGTACAACATTAAATAGTAGAGGGAATAGTGCATCACCTTACTACAACTCACTATGAATTTCAAAGACAGACCTATATGAAAAAATTGTTGCTTACCAGCATCCTACTAGAGGTAATACTGCGTAATCTTACCTTAACCTACTGCGAATTTTAAATATATCTGAAAAAATGCCTACCCGCCACCCTGAATGAGGAAATATATATTACACGTAGGCTATATTTTATGAATGAGGATGCTATCTGTAAAAACCATTCACTTAATGAATTCTATTTAATATCCCTGTAATTTTACAAAACCCAAAGACCGTTGCTTTCTTCGGTTGAATGACGTGTGAATGTTATGATCAACAATAATTTTTCGATACATTAAATAAATTTTAAACACATTTTAATTATGATGACTCATAATTATTTTCAGAATAATCGGTGCCTGTTTGTTATAAATTATTAGAGTAAATAAACTAAAAATAATCTAAAAGCTAAGGTGGACTCTGGGATCCACTTATGGAGGTTAAGGTGGACCTTTCTTGTATTGTAAAAAGATTAATAAATTATGAGGGTGTTTCCATATTTGAAAAAAGAATAACAATGCTATTTCATAGCTAACAACACTAATGATAATCACTGTAATTAAACAAAATTCAAATCCCCTAATTAAAAGAAGAAAAACAAAAAATTCAGAACAGGGATCCGATACCATTACCCGACTTTTCTCTCTCTCTCTCTCTCTCTCTGTCTCTCGCTATATATGTATTATACTCTATATATATAAAATTCAATGAACCTACGATTCAATTAAGAGGGAGATCTGCTGTAATGTCCTGCTGTACTTTGGAATACATAAAGTGTTTGACTTAGATCAATTAGGACGTGTCTAAATGATAGAATAATTATGGTGATTGTACACAGACAGTTTTTAGATACTTTTAAAATTCGCAATGGTTAAATAAATATATTCACTAACTTCTCTACTTTTTCAATTTTGTATTAGAACATGCCATAAAATCTTTAGAAGGTGTACAACACAATGTTATTAATAAGCTCTTGGTGTGTACGAATGATGTAACTGTATTATGCGATAGTGACGAGGTGCTAAGGGCCAACAAATTATAACATTTTCTGATATATTCTCTAACAGTACGAAATTGGGAGTGGAAGTAAATATCAGTAAATGTAAATATGTGTTCACACATGGAAATGCAATATATAGAATTGAAATTGACACTAAATGACAAATGAGTAAGTGATAGAAATTTAAAGTAGTGAGTAAATTCAAATACCTACAAACAATAATTATAGAAGGAATGAGGAGCAGAGAAAAATTAAATATGTGCTCAATTGTAGACAGTTATGCCATCACAGGGAATCTTGTCATACCCAACTTCTCTAAGAAAACTAAATATAAATTTAAAAAAAAACCCTTAATACTTCCAATTATATTACATGGATTCGAAACAAGGTTTCTTACTTTAAGGAAGGAGGAGTGTTATAGAGTTTATGAGATTTATTTTCTTAGGAACACTTTTGTACAAAATAGAGACAATCATATTGGTGAATGAAGGAAGTTCCATAATAGTGACATACATGATCTCTATAGGAAACCTGATTTTTAACAGTAAAGTCTCATAGACTGTGATGTGCAGAACATGTGCCAGAACTGAAAGAGTTGCATGAAATGTTCTTTACGAAATCCAGAGGGAAGGCTCCGTATATTCAGGTTAAAATGATATTAACTAAATCCAAACAATGTAGATATTCAGATTGTTGTAATGAAAAGAATATAAAAATCAATGATGAAAAGTAAGGTAGAGATCATTAACCTGCAAAATGAGACCTTAGGAATGGAGGAATTGTCTAAAGTTAAAATATAACAAGTGCTTTAGAGACCACGCTGTTCCATTTTTCACCAGAAAGGTAAGTAATCGCTATTGAAATAAAACGAATGAGATACTCGTATTTTCAAAGAATCGATGAAATTCGACCATTAAGAGTAGGAAGTTTATCCTAAAGCCGTAATTTAAAACCGTTCTAGGGCCCGCCAATATGTTCTCCTAACGCAACTGGATACATAGGACTTGATAAACATATCCAATGTTATTCAAAGGTTTAAATTTAATAAGAAGTGAAATTGTTATTAATATAAAATTAATTGAACAAGTAAGTACATTCAGTTGTATAGGAAACATTGTTTCATAGGAAATAGGAACATATATTACCATTAATAGTAATAGTAAAGCACATTGAAAACGAAGTCAATATTGAAAAGAAAATCAGAATCATCTTCATGAAAATCTTCCAAACACATCTGCCACATTTTTCTAGGATGCCCCAAAGATATCTTCCCTTGCGGACGGTACTAAAACATTACTCTTGGATGTCTATTAAGTTTAATTGACTGTACATGTTTTTTCCACTGTAACTGGTATGTATTTATAAAAAGCGAGATTACTTTTAATTGAAGTGGTTGCATAATATCTTCATTTCTTTTCTGGTCCGTACGAGTACAGCCTAGTGTTTCTCTAAAAGATCTCATATCACTGTTCGTTATTCTAAAGAAATCAATACAGCTCATGGACCATGCTTCGCTTCTGTAACATTGTAGTTAATGTTTGATTTAAATGGGTTCTTGTGAGTCGCAGTACAAGGGAAGGCTTCAAGATTTTGTTAGTTATTCATATTGTGCTATCATATTTAGATTTTTAGAAAAACTGATTGGAACAACGTTATACAGTATCCTATTTTTTCTATATGTCTGCTTTCGTGAATCTTGGGATGTGAATCCGTCAGATACCTCATGAATAAGATCAACAGAAATCGGATAATGTAGGCCTACATGAGAAAATCGTCGGGTTACATATGGTCAGGCTGCAAGATTAACGGCAAATAGCAGGACTTAATAGTATATTACGATGCGAGGTTGGGAAATGGTTTTTACAGAATCGAGAAAAAACGTTTTAAAACCGAGCAACAGCTCGGTTTTTTAATTTCCGAGGTTCTTTAAAACATTTCACAAATGTGCGTTGTACATTATTTTTTTGCGCGATCGTATTTTCAAAATAATAAATAATAGGAAAATAATAACATCTTTGTTGGAAATATTTGCGTTCATTACACTAACGTTAACATTGTGGGCAATCTTCATTAATTGAAACAACAGGAGGCCTTGAGAACAGTTACTGCCAACATGGCCACAAGTACGTATTTCTTGTTTTATATTGTTTCTAATAAAGTTCAGTTAATTTAAATTGCAGTGATTTGTTTCGTATAATGTATATTAACGCTACTTTTTGGATATTTACTGTGCATATTGTACGTAGTATAGACCTACATAGAGGACAGTAGTTTTACTTCCCGCACGTAAATGTAATATTACAGTATAGTTCTTTAGGTTGGCAACCCCGAAATGTAGGAAGTTGGAACTTTGAATAATGGTCGCCATTGATGTTAAGTACGACAAAACGCACAATCGCGCAAAATATAACTACAATGATGACAAATGATAAAATTATAAATCTAAATGTGTAGAATATGTGAACAGAATGTAAGGTAAATTGGCAGATATTCTAAAAAAGTTTAAGTAAATCAATAGGAATGTTCCACTAAGATGTTCCATGAGGGAAACTGACCAATGAATAGCCTAAAGTTTAGGTCTAAACACATGAACAGCTAAAAGATGATGATAATAGTAATTGCATACCTTTCCATCTTGAGCTACCTCACGATAACTGATACTGAAGTGATTCTCTTCTCTTTAGTTGTCTCGTCTGTTGTTGAACTGAAAATTACAATAAATGTGTTTTAGCCCTTCTTAAATAGATATTGTGTTGAACGAGAGTGCAAAGTTCAAAAGTTAGTAAAGGTAACATTAATTACCCATTAATTTATGATATTCCAAAGATCAAAATTACTTCAGTATTTTGAATGGAGATTGTGTTTACTTATGTTCACATTTCAGTTGTCCACCTATTGTTTATTCTTGGAACATGCTGAAGTCCGTTAGTTCAACGGGTATTGACATCACACAATATTGGCTTAAAAACGTTTGATTTGGTACAAAATTCGAAATTATTTTTACATTGACGGATTTTTATTAATGCAATATTCCGGGAAGATAACTAACTCACTGGCACTAACGAACACGTTGGTTCATGGCCGCGCCGTTATAAGGTCTCCATACATCCTTATCCTTAGCTGTTTTCCAATAATCCCTTGCATGCATAGGACGCCAGATATAGTAAGAAGAGTTAAGTCTCGTAGACTGCGATGGGCAGGACATGTGGCATGTATGGTTTTATGGGGGATAAAGAGGTGCATTGAAGCTTCTTGTAGGTAAATCGGAGGGAAAACGTCCAGTTGGTAGACCAGTAATGAGGTGGGATGATAATATTATCCACAATTTAAAGGGAAGTACATTATTCAGGTGTAGATTGGAATAAATTTGCTCAGGATAGGGATGTATGGAGAGATTATGTCTGCGCGGGGATGAACCTATGGGTTCGATAATGCCACATAGTTAGTTAATAGTACGTTAATATAGTAGTCATATCTGTGAATGACTTCAATTTACATTTTTATTAATGCAACACAGGATTATTCCCATTTAATTATACTTAGTTTGTTAAATATATTTTGATATTCGATTTTTTTATTTCACATATTATTATTATTATTATTATTATTATTATTATTATTATTATTATTGACTATTGTTTCTTATACATTATTAAACGTAAGTAATCAAATATATTTCCAGCTGTTGATCTTTGGTAAACGATTTAAGGAGGCGATTTAAAGTTTTATAAATATATTCTTCTTCTTCCTCCTGTTCTACAGCCCATCATGGGCCCTGGCTGCTATTAAGACACTTCCACGCATCCCTGTCCGACGCTCTACTTCTCTATCCACGGGCCACGAGTTTTCGGAGTCCTGCTCTACTCCATCTACCAATCTGAACTTCGGTCTTCCTCTTCTTCTTTCTCCAGTATAATTTCAAAACCAATTTCGTATTTTGGCAAATCCATGAGGAAAATATGCATCAAGTTGATTGACCACTGAATCTCGAGATCAGATGCTTGGAACTCTGTTTTGTTAGCCAAATCAATCTGATTCTGGTCGGTTTGGAATCCGAAACCTCTAAAATAAAGATCTGAAATGCTATCATCTAAGCCACCAACTTGGGTAATGAATTTCTGATTCTTTAAAATTTCAATTAAGGATTTGCAGAGTAATAAGAAAAAGGTATTTAGATCTAATCATCGAGTGAGTGTTTCCAGAATCATTTTTGCATTAGAAGAAAATGACTATTCATTATAATGAATTATAAGATAGTCGAGTGGTTTATGGCTTGGATGGAGCCTTGGTATAGAGATAGGGAACTTGTGGTTGTTCGAGTCCGCATGGGGGAAGAAAATTGCGGGTCAGGGTTGTGAAAACCAGCTATAACGACTGGGGGACTCGAAATGAAGACCAAATTCAACAATATACTGACTGGATGATTGTTCATCTCTGTGATTAGCAAATGTGACTGCGAGACCGACTGCCTTCTGATAGACCAAACACTTTTTAGTACTGTCGCCCTGAGTTGTATATATTCAGATATATTTGTATTAATATTTTTTATATAAATCTCTATTCTTTTCCGTTCCTTTATTTAGTTTAATTTCTGTCTTTGTTGTTGGTGTTGCTCCTTACCCCAGTTTCTGCTAAGAACGTCTATGAGGTTATTGTTTCGTGGTAATTTTATTACACCTGCAGGTTGATTCAATTTACCCGTAACAGAGCTATTAGTGCATTTTTTAGATATATTGTATTGATGCATCTTTTGTTTAACGCTTTGAGCAGCTTCGGGATGCCTTCTTGCCTCATATTCAGAGTTCTAAAGTGCCCTGTTTTATATATTGCTGTAGCTTTATGTACGTTTCGTTGCACTGCCATACTGATGGAGTCTCCAGAATTCGTTCATTTATACTCCGCCAAAGACTGTGCCAAGCCCATTTGGAATAGGGGAAGGAGAATACCTAGAAAAAATCTGGGTCTCGCCTGGACGGCTGTCAGTATCCGACAATGGATATCAGACTCAGGGTAATGCAAATATAGTTGCTGTCTCAATTTAACGGCGACCGCAAATGGCGTATGTATATACTCCTAGTTGGGTCAGCCATCCACCTTGGGCAAAGTGGCACTGCCACTGTGATGTGACCACACATCCGGCAGATACAGGCAAATCCAACAATGAGGAATATAAATAAAAGGAATATTTCCCTTTGTAAATATGTTTACCAACCCCACGCTACCCGACCTATCAGAAGAGGAATTTAAACTCTTGGACACACACAGATTTTTTTACCACACAATTAAGTGGATACTATCCCTGGATGAGTGATCAGCAGTCAGCAAGAACATTTGATACATGACACATCATTCACCTATACATTCATATTAAATAGATAAATATAATATAGACGATTAATCGGAGATCTTTTTGCCCTTAAAAGTTACTATAGGTGAGGAAAAACACATAAAATACTTTATTCAGGAAACATGTCTGACCGGGGCCGGCATCGGACCCATGTTCGCAACGTCTGAGCAACGACTTTACTGCTCAATCAGAGCTCGTGGGCTCTCTAAATTCTTCCGCACAATTTTTTCCCGTCAGTTATTTAAGAATGTCACACCGCAGTGAAAACAAAATCTTATGTAATTGAAAATTATATTGGCCTACTGGTTTATCGTGTAATTTAACACAATTTTAAACTTTTCTTATATATATTATGAATGCCTGTCTGTTGTCTATTTGACCTTTATGTAAATTTTAATGCTTAAGAATCGAAAATTACTTACTTACTGTCACAAAAATTGTAGTAAGTTCAAATTACAGAAATATAATAACTGATAACATAAATTGAATTATCCCCCATACAACCATACATGCCACATGTCCTTCGCATCACAAGTCTACGAGTCTTAACTGTTCTTACTATATCTGGCATCCTTTGCGTACCACGTAGCACACTATAAAGTAGTTCTTTTTTTTTAATTCACCTGATTGTTAATCTCATTTTGGCCTAAAATTTTTCTTAAGATTTTTATTCTCAAAATTAATGAGCTGAAGTTTCCATCAAGTGCAGGAAGGCATTTTTCTATGTTCCAGACAGACTCCATGCGCTTGCGCCAACAGGGTTTTATTTAAGAATTATTTCCCACCATTTACAATAAATTTTACATTTTTTCTAACGATTATTTCAATGTAATTTTCCATGACATTTTACTATGTAACATGAAGACCTGACAGCCATATTGATTTTAACGAATGTTCTATACAACAACAACACATGTTCCAATGCAAGTACGTACTTCAGAATTTTAGAACTTACTATTTATTTTTGTGCGTTCCATTCATTCACAGATTAAAAACAGCAAGCGCGACAGGCCTAGAAGGCCCTTGGCCTATGAACCGGCTTATGACCTCACGTTCACATGTGTTAATCACAAAGTTAAACGATGATCTAGCCATTGTAGGGGTGACATGTGGTCAGCATGTCGGTTCCCCCAGCCGTTATAACTTGTTTTCTCAACCTGAAGTCGCTATTTATTCTGGCTACCGAAATGCCTCACGATGCTGGGTAGGCACCGGTCCCATACTGGCCGAAATTCCATGAGAATAATTTCGTCCCCCATGGGGACTCGAAACAGCGCAAGTTCCGTAGCTCTGCGCCAAGGCATCTTGCCTTAACCTCTCGACTAAGGCTCGCGACCCGTTTACAAGTTGGAGTGCTTAATTTGCATTAAGTTAGGTTTTAGGTTGGTCTTTCACAGCTTAGAGTTCTTAAATTGCATTAGGTTAGCTTTGAGGTTCGTTAAATATCGTGGATATGTTGTCTGCATCGAGTGATTCTATTGTGTAAACTGCTTTGCGTTTGTTGGTGCATGTGCTTGTGTCAACCTGGGATTAGAAAAATGTATCATTGCGTTTAATGAAAACATTACCCAAATTAATGTAGGCCTACTATTGGTATTAAAAATTTAAAGAATATTCTATAACATTAATGTAAAACATATTTTGGTTACTTAGAAATCAGTTTTTTTGGGTAAAGATAGGCTTAAGAAAGAGAAATATGTACTTTTAAGATCAGAACTTGAAATGGGATTGTAAAGTATCGTTTGGCGCCGTCTAATGGTATTTGTGGAGTACGATAAGTTAGCTTCTGGTAGTCTATATAAAATTTAATTTGAATTAGATTATTAGTTATGGTCTATCCTTGCAAACTCACCTTTCTAGCAGTTTATTTCTCTTGATAATTTTTAAGGCCGTCTTCTTTCCCTTTGATCCACTTAAGAAAACTGAAAATGAAGGTTACCAATTCTTTCATTTTATAGGGTACGAACCCACGCCGTGGACATTGATATACTTTTAGAGGGGGGATTCCAAATTTTAAATAAATATTCTTATTGGACGATTTTAAATAGTATGGCATCTTGTCCTATAGCATCTTTGCTGGGTTGCCAAGTTTCCCTAATAATAACTATCAGTATTAAGAATCTTATTCTTTAATTTAATTTAAAAGCATATTTTTATCTATTCAGTTATTGAAAAAGGGTGACAGGTTATTTATCCAGATAATAGTAAGTAGTTCATTGTATCTTTTCTTTATAGCACTTATAGTATTTGTGTGTATTCAACGCTGATTGTAATCTGATTTTATGGCAGTATGGTTTAAATGTACATTCTTATCTGTCAATATATTTGAAAAGGGTGAAAGGTTAGTTAAATAGCCCTTGATTATTCATAGATGCATACCAGGTTACATTCATGTTTGTTGGCCGTGGTGGACTATCTTTATTTCAAACCAGTTGATAGAGAGACCCCTTCACTCACCTCACTGGCAGGTACAGGCAGCTAGTAATGGGGAAGGTACTACTCTCTGTTACAAATACATCAGTCTTCTAAATTATGATATAAAAATAAATTATATTGGATTATATACTGGACAATTCGAAATTTTATAATAGTAATATTATATATAATAGTTATTTTTAAACTTATACCCACATTTACTTTTTTCTACTTGTTTAACATCTCCTTTGTATGCATATCAAAATCCCAGCTTCTACTGTGTCCAAATTAGTTCAAATGTATACCGAAACTAATATATATACCCATACGTTTAACTGTGTTTCCTTATATCTATCGCACAGTAACTTAGCGCGAAGTATTACTAAAAAATATTATTATCTAAATATTTTTAAAATGTATAAAACAATCTATTAAACGCTAACTAACACTTAATTATACCAAATAAATTATGCATTAACTGAATTTTCAAGACAATTCTAAAATCCACCACACTGCTAGAACTAAGAACAAACTACTGAGAAAGACAAATGTTTTTGTGCTGTCAATATAATGTCAGTACTGAACTACACTATTAACAATAGATGGCCCTCCGCCGGTCTGCCCACCGCAAATACTAAAAACTGTGTTTTGTATTATATTAGTTATAGAAATCTTAATATAAATTCAAAGTATTAACAAAATAAGTCAGGAATTAAAAACTATATATCATATTTTTTTCAAAAAACCTGTGTAAAAAGGAGAAATTATAATATTTTATTTTCTGATTTTCACAGCTTTGGGGGAGTTGGTTTATAACTGGTAACAGCCACATTCCTAGCTTTGGCTTAGTTATTGTATGAACCCCTACAGTAGTGGGGATAGTAAAATGACGTCCCTTCTATCAACTCCGTTGACATAGTTAATAGTGGTTATGCTCCTTGCCTCTGGTCCCGGGTTCAAACCCGGCCGGGGTCGTTATATTTTTTAGGATGAAAAAATCCTCCGGGAGGGTCTTTAAGCCGTGGGTCCCGAGTCTGAAGAATGTCAGGCTCGTAAAAGATCCTTAAGCCTGAATGAAAAGGCCTCTAAACAAAATTTACCGAATTTTCCCGTCCTAGTACTACCTTGGTTTCCTAGATGTCAATATGAGGCGGAAAGATGACCTCTGACCACTCAAATGACATCTATACGAAAACGAATCTAACGAAATTAGTATGGTTCAAATTCTTCCCTGTAGGGGGAGAGCGCCTAATTCTATGTTAAGGGAAACATGGACTTACAAGACAAGAAGAAGAGATTCATATTTAAAATTATAATATATTCGAAAACATGAGGACCTCGCCCCACACCAGTGACTCATGGCAGCTACATTGACAACAACAACCCTCCCGAATTAACCATAACATTTTAATAGAAGTGTGCATCTTTTGTCCACTGGTATTTAAGGATTGTAAGATGGGTTGACTTTTGTTCGCAGGGATTTTTGAATCGAGAAAAGAGGGTCGATTCCAAGATACTACCAGGAACTGAGGTTCTTAAGTTTTGGCGAAAAACTATATGTTAAGAATTTTTTAGTTTAATGTTAAAATAAAATTAATATATGTTATATATTAATTAGAGTTGAAATAAATAAATTATTTGTATAGTTAATACATTTATAATACTGATTATAAATTATGTTGGACCAAAGTTAATGTTAGTGTTTGAAATGATAGACAAATAGATGATTTGTTTCCATTAACGAATTAGGTATAGATGTCAAATAAAATTAGTAATAAAAATATGTAATTGTCTATATGATTTTTAAAAATTCAGACCCACTACAATATATTATATTATAATGGGTTAGCAATAAATGTATTCCTAGTAAATATGGCTCCATAAAAATATGATTTCGGTAAAAAAAAAACGGAATTAAGAAAATCTTAAGAAAAACAAAACCAGAGTTCTCTCTCTCTCTCTCTCTCTCTCTCTCTCTCTCTCTCTCACCCTCTCCCTCCCTCTCCCCTCCCTCTCCTCTCTCTCTCTCCTCTCTCTCTCTCTCTCTCTCTCTCTCTCTCTCTCGCTCGCTCGCTCGCTCTCTCATTGTTCATGGGTGCGCGTGCATGTGTGATTGCATACCTGAACAGCATATACAGATCTTACAAGTAAATGACTTAGAGATAAACTAGAATAAATTGGGATGTTTCTGAGATGTTCAAGTTTAAAGTTGAAACGTACTGTGGCGCGTTGTTGGATAGCTTTTGAATTTCTTGGGGGCTGCTTGAGTTGGGACCTCGCCTTGTATCGTAGAGAATGATTCGTGAGCTGACGAATCGTAAAGCCCACGAGAACTTTCCACATATATCGCCTCCATTCTGGAAAAATCTGTTATCGAAGTTTCCATTTTAAAAATTGATCAAACTGGCTTTCAGAAGATTCTGTCCATCGCATATAAAAAGTGATGCAAGCTGATGGGATCAGCCTGTTGTAGTTGTGCTTGAAGAGTGGACTAGTGGAGTGATCTCAAGAGCGACAAGATTATGTTTTGTGTGAAACCGTCAGCGTATAAGTAGATTAAATAAAATTATAAAGGAAAGGACCTAATATGAACAATTATTTTCGTATAAAGTGAAATAGGGAGAAATAAATTATGTGAATTAGGAAATTTTGTGTAAACATGTGTGGAGTTAATTTTTAAAAAAAATCTATATTATCAATTCAATGATTTCAGTCAATATGGTCAAAAGTGACTGTATAATAAAAATCCGGCTGATGTTTCCATTAAGCGTAGTGAGAATTTTTTCCAAGTCCGAGGCACTGCTCTTAATGGAAAGATTATCCTAAAAATCCCATACATTTTCTAGATAACCTCCCATAACCATGCAATAGAGCAATAGTATAAGGTTCTAAATTTACTTTAGATGAGTCTAAACAAAAATGTAAATAAATTAAAACACTTATTTTTCCCGTACCTTCCCAATTAGGGAATCTCTCTATTCTTATCCATACTCATTTCTTACACAATTAATCACTAGTTGGTGTTGTTTTCTTTCTGTTACAAACTGCGCGTAATATGTTCTGACGTCATATTGATGACGAATATGTGACGTATTGTGTATTCATAATTATTTTTCCATTTACGGATTTTTTATTAACGCACTGTCCCAAGAACATAACTAACTCACTGGCACTATCGAACACGTTGGTTCATGGGCGCGCTGTCTAAATCTCTCCATACTTCTTTATCCTGATTTTTTTCTAATAATCCCCTGTTTAATCTACCTAATTGGAGTTATCGTTATTGTTATTCTTCCATCTCTTTCTTTATATATCTACTGCCCCCTTTTTTTTCACCATTTCTGCCACATGTCTTGCCCATCGCAGTGCACGATACCTAACTGTTCTATTAAATCTGGTTTGCTATTAAGATTATGTTATGTAATCATTTCAAATGCCCTGTCTGTTAGTCTGTCTTTGGTCCAAAAATGTTTATAAGAACTTTATTCTCAAATACTCCTAATCTTATTTCACCCTTAAAGAAAGAATCCGTATGTCACATCTATATAGTAGGCTATATCTGAAAAAATAACAGTTTTATCTGTTTCCAGTATTATGAATAGTTTCCCTGTAATTTATAATAGCACATGTTTCCAGAATTCAGCCTGTATCTTACTTTCTATAATGATTGTTCCTTGGTGTTGGAATTCTTAGTTCAAGTACAAATTTATTACTGTTACTCAATAGAGTGTGCGTGTTGGTCCTGAGTATCACCTCGGTATCGCGTAATAATTTTACATCATCAGCATAAACTAATAGCGTTTTAATACCATTGAGTTGTAGTCCTTCTTCGACCTCTAAAGATTTTTTGTGCTCTAGCACAAAATTGAATAGTAGTATCCCATTCTGAATTTCAAAGGGGCATGTTTATTTAAATTTTTTTTAGTGTATTCCGAAGGAATGAAGCCACTGCGATCATTTTCATAAAATATTCATGAAAAATATGCATATATCTTCATAGATCCTGCTTGGTAGAAACCGAAAATGATCGTATTATTTATATATATATATATAGTATATGTGTGTGTGTGTGTGTGTGTGCGTTTTTGTGTGTTTGTGAGTAAACTCTCCTATCTGCATCATTTGGTAACACTCAATTCGTTACTATGTAACACTCAATTAAAATATGTAAGATCGATTTTATAACCAAAAAATCGGACAAGTACGAGTAGGGGTTTAAGCCAAGCGAAAATTTAAAAATCATTGGAAAGGAATCATGAATTAATAAATGTACCAACTGCACTGAAAACGACTAAAAACATATAAATTTCAAATTAACTCAATAAATCATTGATATTAATCTACACAGGATAATTATTTTCAAAACAATTTCATATTTTGACAAATCAATGAGGAAAATATTGGTCAGGTTGACTGTCCCTGAATCTCCAGACCAGATGCTTGGAACTCATTTTCTCAGCCAAATCACTGGTCAATTGTTTCTCAAACCTCTAAAATAAGATCTAAAATGCTATCTTCTAAGCTTACATTTTGAATAATGAATTTCTGATACCTTAAAATTTCAATTAAGGATTTACAGATTTACAAGAAATAATAGATCTAATGATCTGAATGAGTGTTTCCAGAATCATTATTATATTGGAAGAAAGTGATTATTTATTATAATGAATTATTAGATAGTCGAGTGGTTTAAGGCTTGGATGGAGCCTCAGTAAAGAGTTGGGGAACTTGTGGTTGTTCGAATCCGCACGAGGGAGGAACATTCTCATGGAATTTAGCGAGTATGGGACTGGTGCCTACCCAGCAACACAGGAAAATAGGTAGGTGCAATTAGTAGAGAGTCGAGGTTGAGAAAACCAGCTATAATGACTGGGGGACACAAAAGCTGACCACAGTCAACAATATTCTTCTCTTGTGAATGCGAGGCCGACTGCCTGCACTGATAAGCCAAGGGCTTTTTAGTACTGTCGCGTTAAGCAGGTATATATATTTACAGAGTTTAGAGACTGGAGTTCAAATCCCGACTCAAGCACTTATTTTTATTTTCATGTCATATATAGGTCTATACAGTCAGCCCAAAACGGCTCTATGCCCCCGTAAGATATGCGAACTAAAGCCTACTTTCTTTTCGGCCTCGGCCTATCATTTCCGTCCTGCATTTACGTAATCTCTCTCTCTCTATCCTCTCTCTCTCTCTCTCTCTCTCTCTCTCTCTCTCTCTCTCTCTATACATATCTCTCTCTCTCTCTCTCTCTCTTTTCAGTGGTGTCAACTTGAATGTAACTACTTGTTGTTTACCCCAGTTTCTTTTAAACCACATCCTTGATGTTATTGTTTTATGGTAATTTTATTACACCTGCAGGTTGATTCCAGTTACCCGTTACTGAGCTGTTAGTGCATTTAAGTATATGTTGTATTGATGCATCTTTTGTTTTACGCTTTGAGCAGCTTCGGAATGTCTCTCTGCCTCATATTAAGAGTTTTAAAGTGTTCTGTTTTTATATCCTGCTATAGGCCTAGCTGTATGTTCTTTTCGTTGCAATGTCATTTTGAAGGAGTCTCCAGGACATTCCCCCAAAGACGGTCACAAGCCCGTTTTGGAATAGTGGAAGGAGAATACCTCGTAAAAAATCTCTTGCTCACCTGGACGGGTTCTCAGTATCCGTCAATGGATAGGCTATCAAAATCAGGGTAATGTAAATATAGTGGGTGTCTGAATTAAAACGACAACCGCAAATGACGTATGTACTCCTAGTTGGGTCGACCATTCACCTTGAACTAAGAAGCACTACAACTGTGATGTGACCACACATCATATGAACAACGGCAGATACATGCAAATTCAACACAATGAGGAGTACAAATAAAAGGAAATCTCTCCCTTTGTAGATATTTTTACCCGCCCCACCCCATACTATCGGGAGAGGCATTTAAACCTCTTGGCCACACACGGAATTTTTGAAAACACAATTATGTGGATACTATCCTGGATGAGTGATCAGCTCGACTGCTCGAACATTTAATACATGACACATCATTCACCCATGCATTCATATTAAATAAGGTAAATATTATAAAATGATTATGATGAACATATATTATTCGGAGACCAATTGGCCCTTAAAAGTTTCCAGAGGTGAGGATAAACACATAACATTAAATCATCCGGGAAACTTGCCCAAACAGGGCCGGTATCGAACCATGTCCAGCTACATTTGAGGCAAGGGACATTACTGCTTAATCACAGCGGCGGGAGCTCTCTAAATTCTTCCGCACATCCCCCCCCCCCGTCAGTTATTTAAATATGTCGGACCGCAGCGAAAACAAATTCTCGTGTAATCTAAGTTATATAGGCCTACTGAAATTATTTAATTACGGTGACAAAAAATGTAATAAGTTCAAATTACAGAAATATAATAACTTAATAGCAATTTGGAGCCGGAACAGGCTAGTAAATAAGCCTAAACCGTGACGAAGGAAAATAAGAAGATAACTTATAAGATCTTCTTCTTCTTCCTTTCATGTGATAGACCTAGTGGTCTGTTGTACGGTCTCAATCCAACGTTTGAAGGGTTCTGCCCAAAGGATATCTTGCCTGGTGGCTGGTAATTTTAGATCTTGACGTTGGGATTCTTGTTCTGCTCATTCTTCGTACGTGAGATTTCCAGTTGTTTCTGTATTTTTTATGTCCCGCGCCGTAGCCGAGTGTGTTTAAGGCAGGAAGCCTTGGCGCAGAGCTACGGGACTTGCGCTGGTTCGAGTCTCCATGGGGGAAGAAATTTTCTCATGGTATTTCGGCCAGTATGGGACCGGTGCCCACCCAGCATCGTGATGCATTTGGGTAGCTACAATAAGTAGCGGCTCCAGTTGAGAAAACCAGCTATACAACGGCTGGGGGACTCTGACATGCTGACCACATGTCACCCCTACACTGGCTGATTATCATCCACTTCTGTGATTGACACATGTGGATGTGAGGCCAGCAGCCGGCTGGTAGGCTAAGGGCCTTGTAGGCCTGTCGCGCCAGGAGTTTTTTTTTTCTGTATTTTTATACATATTTCATGACTGATTCTATTTGTAATTCTTTGAGAATGTCAGAATTCCTTTTATGGTCTGTCCTTGAATAGCCCGCAGTACGTCTCATAAATTGCATTTCTGCCGCAGTTAGTCTTTACTTATAAGATAAATGGAATTATTAAGATAGTCTCGAAAAAAATCACCGTAAAAACTAAATTATGGTTACTCAGTACAATAGCAAAAGTCTACTTAAAATATACATATATGACAACTGGATTTTGAATTCTAAACATAAAATCAAATTACAAAGTGCACACGTGAGATTTTTACCTCTTCTTTTACCTGTAAGTAGTTTGGGTAAAATGGAAAATGTTAACGTTAGTGAAAGGCTAAAAGTTAAAAATATATAAGAAGATAACCTGATATATATATATATATATATATATATATATATATATATATATACACACACGCGCACATGCACATACAAGGTGTCCACTGTGGTCTGGAAGTTCCATGCTGCCTTGGACATGAAGCGGGCCCGGGTTCAATCCCCGGTCAGTACAAGTTTCGTGGGTGATGCTTTTTTTTCGGGGGTTTTCCTCGCCTGTCAGATAAATTTCAAGAAACTTCAAGGCCCAAACGTTAGCCGAACATCATCTGGCCATCATTAACATAGTCATTAAGTTTAGAATTAAGGCCTCTCCTGGTGAATCATTACCATCATCATCACCTATCATATTTCATCGTGGCAGCGTAACTCCGCTTCCCAGGCTCCCCGACCACAGAAGCGGGTTGCAATAACGCCATGCCAAGAGAGAATAGTGAATATCGAAACGACAATGTGGTGGCATTGAAAGAATATATGTATATGAGGGAAATTTTGAGGAAGTGGCTGGCTGAATTCAAATACCTAGGAACAATAATCACAAATAGGAATGAGATGCACAAACAAATTAAACATAGGCTGAATTCTGCAAATGCGTGCTATTATGCATTGCAGAGACACTTGATGTCCAAACTCCTTTCAAGAAACGTTAAACTGAAAATATATAAAACTATTATTCTACCAGTTATATTATATGGGTGCGAAGCATGGACTCTTACTTTAAGGGAGGAGAGGAGATTGCAAGTATTTGAGAATAAAGTACTTAGGAAAATTTTTGGACCAAAGAGAGATGAATGGAGAAGACTACATAACGATGAACTATGGTCTTTATAGGAAGCCAGATATAATAAGAACAGTTAAGTCTCGTAGACTGCGACGGGCAGGACATGTTGCACGCAAGGGGAATGAAAGACTTGCATGGAAGCTTCTTGTAGGAGGGCCAGAGGGAAAACGCCCAGTTGGTAGACCAAGAATGAGGTGAGAGAATAACGTTAACTATGATTTGAGACAACTAGATTATACAGGGGATGATTGGAAAACATTGGCTCAGGATAGGGATGTATGGAAGCTTATGTCCGCGCGGGCCATGAACCTACGGGTTCGATAGTGCCAGTGAGTAAGTAATATATATATATATATATATATATATATATAGGGTAATGGTGGGTTAGATCACGCACTTTAAAAAAAAAATCATAAATCATTTGAAAATCAGGCGTTTCGTACTGTATTTAATTTTAAAAAATATACTTTACATACATTTGATTTACGAGTGTAATCCATTTTGCAACAAATTCTACATTTTATTTGAGGAAAAAAAAACTTAGAAAAATATGGAGCACTGTGCCAACACTTTGATTTTTCTCTTTTCGTTTCTGCCACATAGGGAACACAAATTCGCATGAATGGAACATGAGATGTATTTAATCCAATCTTATTTTTATGAATAATGATAACTAACTCCATGGCGCGACAGACCTAGAAGGCCCTTGGCCTATCAGACAGCTGTTGGCCTCATATGTACATACTATATTGATCGTGGAAGAGAACTATCATCTAGCCTGTATACGGACGATAGGTAGTCAGCATGTCGGGTCCCCAGCCGTTATAGCTTGGTTTATCAATCTGAAGCCTCTACTTACAATACTGGGTTAGGCACCTGTCTCATACTGGCTGAAATTATGTGAGAAATGTATTTTCAAAATTTATTATAGGCCTATTCTGAGTATTAATTGTTTAATAGACTATTTATCAAGTTAATCGTGTTAATAAAACATAATGTTTTAATAAACATTAATGATTATATGTAAAGTTTGTAGCGGTGCTCTGTGGTAGGCAAGAAGATCTCAGGATTGTGAACTTTTTATTAGCAAAAGAACAACGTATAAATTTTCCACTCAATTTTAACGAATTCAAAGCTATTTGTTTACGGAGAATTGCACTTTTGTTGATACAATTATAATTTTTATTATAAGAGTGGAGTCGATGAAGTTATTTGAGGTCCACGTGCTTGATTCAAATATTTTCAAAGTGCAAATGTTTTAAAGGACTAAATCTTTATATAGTCGTAGATAACTTTAAATTTAACTAGTTCTCGAACGAATCTAAATTTTAACTGGATCGGACATCGCGGTCTGTAGATCTACGATGTTATAACACTAAACACAGAGTGACCGAGAGTGAGTGAATTTTGATATATTTTCTCGCCTAAAAAGAAGATAGCTCCTCCCACTTCTTCGATTCCACTCGATACAATATTAATATACATATGTTATAATAAATCTTAATCTGTAGTCATGTGTTTCCTTAGAGGGGGGTTTACGCCCTTGGAGTTCCTGAAATTTAAATTTGTCAACGCCGCTATGTGTACCGTGGTAATTTACACATGTGGTTATTTTACGTGTAAATGTTGTCCTTATTTCTTGGAATTGCTGGACAAAGGCGTTAACTATATTTTCTAAGAACTGGGTTTATTGATTTTTTGATATTGTTAATAGATAAGTGTTTTTAGTTTCTTTCAATTTTGTAAACTGTCATATCAAGAGACTGTTATCTTTTCTAAAGGGGGCTTGAATGTCTCTTGTTACCTGCATAGTCAGGTAGCATTTTAACAATACTTCTTTATTCTAGACATGTAGTGGAATTTTACCTGGATATATTTCTACTTTTTCACATACCTCTTTTATGGGGATATTAATAATATATTATATTTTGATCATTTCTTGATTAATTTAATTTTAATAAAAAATTTGATATGATTTCCCTAATCCTTGTAATTTTCTGATTCTAATGATCTATTATAAGACATGTTTATCCTATAGTATACTTTTATTATATTTTCGGAATATTTTAGTTTTAGGTGTATGTATATTAGAGTTTTATTTTAGTTTATATATATCTTGTCATATTATTGCTATAAGTTAATACATTTCGTTTTAATTTACATTACTTTATTCTCATTCCATATTTGAAATATAGTTTAATATATAGTTTTAAGCTGGAATTAATTTAGGCCCTCCAAATTAAATTTGTTTAATAATAATTTGCAACTAAAATTAAGCAGATATTTTTGTATTAATGCATTTTTATATACTGTCGACCTCAACATTTCATTCAGACACAAAACATACAAGAAAATATTAACAGTCTGAGATGGAACTGAAAAGTGTCTGCTCGCGCAATCTCAACCCCTTTCCAGTGCGCGAACTCACCCCTTTTGCACAAATATTTTTGTGAATTGTTTAGACGCTGAAATTTTAGTAAGAGTGCAATGAACTCTGGTATTATGGACCAGGATAAATTGCTTCGTATACAGAAAAGATAAGTATCTACCTAACGGTATTCAGTCCCTTAGAAAGGTACAGGCAAAATATCCCTTTACAAATTGTTTCATTTACCAAAATTATGACTTTTCACAAAAAAAAATTCTTTCTTGTTGGTGATACAGCCACTAAAATTTAACAAGTGTGCCTTCTCTGTTGACTACATAAGCACGAATAGCAAAAACCGAGTTTTTTTTTCTGTGAATACAAGGTAAATCATGAGGTTCGTGAACTCTGCCACTGCGCGAACTCTACCAATCGTACCCTATATAAAATCTTACACTACTGAGAGTCCACAGCTCTGGTCTCGAGATAGCGTTCTGACTTGTCACGCAGCGGTCCCGAGTTCGATCCCCGGTCGGGACAGTTTCTAGGTGAGGTTTTTTCGGGTTTTTTTTTCTCACCTGTAAGACAAATGTCAGGAAAACTTTAAGGCCCAAACGGTCCCTGAAATCATATGGCCATCATCATCATCATCATCATCCTTATCATTATCATCACCATCTTTCACCGGTGTGGAAAGCAACGGGAAACTACCACACCTACAGTTCCCTAGTAAAGCTGCAAAGCATAGCATGAGAATGCTATGATTGTAGTGAAAGACCTGTCCTCTGGCAGAATTAGTATGGATGGATACTACCGAGACCTGATGGAAGAAGAAGAAGAAGAAGAAGAGATGGACCGAAACTGAGATGAATGGGTGCAGTGGAGGAAGACCTCCGAAAGCTCGTGATCTGGGGATGGAGTAGTAGGCCGTTGGACAGGGATACGTGGAAGAGTATCTTAACAGCAGCCAGGGGTGATGGGCTGTAGAGCTAGAAGAAGAGAAGAAGAAGAAGGAGAGCTGATGGAAAAAGAAGAAGAAGAAGAGAAGGACCGAAACTAAGATGGATGGATGGAGTACAGGAGGACCTCCGAAAGCTCGTGGTCTGGGGATGGAATAGTAGGCCGTTGGACAGGGATACGTGGAAGAGTATCTTAACAGCAGCCAGGGATGATGGGCTGTAGAGCTAGAAGAAGAAGAAGAGGAAGAAAAAGGAGAGCTGAATGAAAAAGAAGAAGAAGAGAAGGACCGAAACTAAGATGGATGGATGGAGTAGAGGAAGACCTCCGAAAGCTCGTGATCTGGGGATGGAGTAGTAGGCCGTTGGACAGGGATGCGTGGAAGAGGATCTTAACAGCAGCCAGGGATGATGGGCTGTAGAGCTAGAAGAAGAAAATGAAGGAGAGTCTTGAAATCTCCTCTTTAAAATCGTTTAAAGAGATCAACAGTTGAAAATATATTTGATTACTTATGTTCCATCGATTAATAATGTATAAGGAACAATGGTTATAATAATAATAATAATAATAATAATAATGATAATAATAATAGCTGAAATAAAAAATCGAATTAACATCAAAATGTATTTAACAAACTAAGTACAACACTGAAATAATCCTTTGTGTTGCACAAATAAAAATGTAAATTGAATCAATCCACAGTATAGGCCTACAGTATTAACGTACTATTAACTAACTCACTGGCACTATCGAACGCGTAGGTACATCACCGCGCGGACATAAGCTATCCATACATCCCTATCCTATGCTTATGTATTCCAATATTCCTCTGTATAATCTGCTTCCCTTAAATTGTGGATGTTATTCTCCCACCTCATTATTAGTCTACCAAGTGGACGTTTTCGCTCTGATTTTCCTACAGGAATCTTCCATGCATCTCTTTTTTCCCCCCATACGTGCCACATGTCCTCCCCATCACATTCTAAGAGACTTAACTCTTATTATTATATCTGGCTTCCTATACGTATCATGTAGCTCACTATTATAAAGTTTTGTTCATTCGTCTGTTAATCTCCTTTTAGCCTAAAATTTTTCCTAACAACTTTATTCTCAAAAGTAATGTACTATCAGAATCAAACATTTAATATTAGTGTACAACATATTTTTGTTATTTAAAAAAGAAGTTTTTATAGAAAGAAAAAGAAATATGTACTTTTAACATCAAAACTTGTAATGGAGACGTAAAGTATCATTGGGCGTCATTTAATGGTATTAATGGGATAGGATAGGTTAGATTTGGGTATATAAAATTTAATTTGGATTGGATTATTAGTTAAGGCATGTCCTTGGAAACTCACAATTTTAGTAGTTTCTATTTCTTGATGATTTATGAGTCCGTTCTTCTTCCACTTCGATCCACTTGTGAAAAACTGAGAATGAAGGTTAGCGATTCTTTCATTTTATAGGGTACGAAACCCACGCCGTGGACATTGAAATGCTTTTAGAGGAGGAATCGAAATTAAAAATAAACATTCTTACTTACTTACTCACTGGCACTATCGAACCCGTAGGTTCATGGCCGCACGGACATAAGCTCTCCATACATCCCTATCCTGAGCTAATGCTTTCCAATCATTCCCTGTATAATCTACTTCCCTCAAATCATAGTTAATGTTATTCTCCCACCTCATTCTTGGTCTACCAACTGGGCGTTTTCCCTCTGGCTTTCCTACAAGAAGCTTCCATGGACGTCTTTCATTCCCCATACGCGCAACATGTCCTGCCCATCGCAGTCTACGGGACTTAACTGTTCTTATTATATCTGGCTTCCTATAAAGACCATGTAGTTCTCATTGTTATGTAGTCTTCTCCATTCACCTGTCTGTTCATCTCTCTTTGGTCCAAAAATTCTCCTAAGAACTTTATTCTCAAATACTCGTAATCTCCTTTCCTCCCTTAAAGTAAGAGTCCATGTTTCGCACCCATATAATATAACTGGTAGAATAATAGTTTTATATATTTTCAGCTTAACGTTTTTTGAAAGGAGTTGGGACATCAAAAGTCTCTGCAATGCATAATAGCATGCATTTCCAGAATTAAGCCTATGTTTAATTTCTTTGCGCATCTCATTCCTATTTGTGATTATTGTTCCTAGGTATTTGAATTCAGCCAATTCCTCAAAATTTCCCTCATTTGTCATTAGCTGTCCATTTCCATTATATAATGTATTTCTACGTGTGACCATATATTTAGTTTTACTGATATTTACTTCCAGTCCCAATTTCTTAGTGTTACTCAATAGCGTGTGCGTGTTGGCCTTTAGTATCTCCTCGCTATCGGCCAGTAGTACTACATCATCAGCATAAACTAACAGCTTATTAATACCATTCAGTTGTAGGCCTTCCTCATTCTCTAAAGATTTAATGGCATGCTCTAGTACAATATTAAATAGTAGAGGAGATAGTGCATCTCCTTGCTTCAACCCATTCTGGATTTCAAAAGTGTCTGAAAACTGTTTGCCTACACGCACCCTACTCGTTGAGTCATTTAGACACATTCGTATAGGCCTAAGTCTAACTAACTTTTTAGGAATTCCGAACTCCAGCAGGATACTATATAACTTCTCCCTCTTAATTGAATCATATGCTTTTTTGAAGTCTACATATAGTTGATGTACAGTACCATTATATTCCCATTTCTTTTCTTATTGTACCAAATTAAATAATAGGACTTTATTTCCTATAGCGTCTTTGCAGCGTTCCCAAGTCTCACTAATAATAATACAATCATCAGTATTAACAAGCTTATTGTTTAATTTAATTTAAAAGTATATTTTTATCTATTCAGTTATTTAAAAAGGGTGACAGGTTATTTATCCAGATAATAGTAGTATGTTCTTTTATATTTTCTTTTCTTTATAACCCTTTTGAAATATGTATGTATTCAACGCTGATTGTAATCTGTCTGTCTTTGGCAAGAATCATTAAATGTATATTATTATCTGTCAGTTTGTTTTAAAAAGGGTGACATGTTATTTAAGTAGTCCTTCATTATTCATAGCTAAATCCCACATTACACTCATATTTAAAGTTATGTTAGGAACTTTTAGTTTAATGTTAAAATGAAATTATTATAAGTTACCAGATATATTTACATTAAAATCAATTTATTATATATTATGAATATGTTATATATTAATTAAGGTAGAAATAAATCAATTATTGATATAATTAATATATTTATAATACTGATTATAAACGGTGTTGAGGGCCATATACCGCTTGGAAGTTAATGTTAGTGATTGAAATTATAGATAAATAGATGGTTTGTTTCCATTAACAATTTAGCTATAGATGTCAATTGAAAGATATATTTAAAAAAATAATTGTGTCTATATGGTGTTTAAAAACCACACTATATAATCGATTAGCAATCAATGTATTCGTAGTAAATATGGCTTTATTAAAAATACGACACATTTCTGTAAAACCGAACAAACGGAATTAAAATAATCTTACAAAACTAAAGCAAAACGCTTTCTCTCTCTCCCTCTCTCTTTGTTCATGAGTGCGCGTGCATGTATACCTGAACAGTGGATACAGATCTTACAAGTAAAGGATTTGAATTTCTTAGGGGTTGATAGATTTGGACCTCGCCTTGTATCGTAGACAAGGATTCGTGAGCTGACGAATCGTAAAGCCCGCGATCATTTTCCACATGTGTCGCCTCCATTCTGTAAATATGGGTTCTCGAGGCTTCCACCAAAGGAAATAGATTGGATCAGCATTTTGTAGTTGTGCTCGAAAATTGGACTAGTGGAGTGAACTCCAGAGCGATAAGATTATATTCTAAGTGAAACCGTCAGCGAATAAGTAGATCAAATAAATTGCGAAGGAAGAGACGGTATATGAGCAATTATTTGTGTATAAAGTGAAATAGGGTGAAATAAATTAAGCGGATTAGGACATTTTGTACGTATAAACATCTGCATTAGTTAATTTAGAAAAAAAATATTTTCAATTCAATGTTTTCAATCAATGTGGTCAAAAGTGACACAATAATACAAATCCCATACATTTTCTAAATAACCTCTCATAACCATGTAATAGAGCAATGTTTCTAGGAACATGTCCCTGTGTGTGAGCCTTTGGCATGGGTTCCCTGAAGTAGTCCCTGCCCAGAGAACCGAATGGGTACTATTTGACCTCCGAAAAATTTAACCCCGGTGAAACCCATGTCCGCATTTCTTGACGGTTGTATTTTTACGGTGAGAGATCGTCACTCTTTCGACCAAGTTACTTTTTTCGTCTGGCTTATAACCTTCGACCAGTCCGGCATGAGTAACCCTATCGGCAGCAATGCTACCGCTGGTATAACTTTGGGGATCATTTAAGCACGCAATCCACTCAACCACGTCAAGAAACTGACTTATAGTACCCTAAATACATGACTAGCTACATTAAGGTGACTATATAACTCATGCCCCAAATGGGAGTCAATGGCAATTCACGTTGTTTTACAACCAATGATTGTCGTGTTTCACCTCGCTCTTTGTCCAATTTTCTTTACCAGCTCCTGATTTTGTATTAAAGAAAGCCTGTTTTTTTTAATATTCTGAACAGGTCAGAGCCTTATTTTGCAATGACTGACTCTCCAACAAATGCATTCAATATAGCAAATAAAGAATAGATATTCCTTCTAACTACAAATTTGATAATAATTGTGTGTTCAATAATTGTTAAAATAGTAATTTTACTGAGTTGTTTACTAAAAAATAAATTAATAACATAGGCCTATATTGTTGGCTATAATGTACATTTTAATGTGTTTTAATTTTTCTCCACTAGGGTGCACTCTTACAATATTGCGATCCTATTTCGCAACAATTAATATGATTATGTTGCAGTGATTAAACAAATTATGAATAACCACACATTTCTGGTTTGTTTTCAAAGATCGCCGTTTACATTAATAATATAATTGTCTTAAAATACCGGTAACTATATTTAGATATTATTTTTTAATAAACAGCTTAACTTTATTCGTTAAATACGAGTAGTCTTAACAGATGCCACTCTTGATTTTCAAACCTTCTAGATAAATACATTTGTCACTTCGTGACTCATGAATTTATAGATATATTTGAAAATCACTCGCGACATTACTTATAATAAGTTCATTCCTTTTCATGTAGACCTATCACATGTTAACTGATATTGAAGTGGTTGTCTTCACTTTAGTTATGTTGTCTTGTCTTTTGTTGAACTGAAATTGGCAACAAACGTGTTTTTGCCCTTCTTAAATACATATTTATTTGATCGAGAGTGCAAAGTTCATGAGAGAGTAACGGTAACAATACTTACCCATTAATTTATCACATTCCAAACATCAAAATTACATCAATATTTTGAATGTAATTTAATTTTATTCTAGTTATGTTTTGCATCTCAGTTGTCGGCCTGTTCTTTACACTTGGAACATGGTTCAACGGGTAGTAGAACACACAAGAGGCACGTGAAAACGTTTTTCTGGTACAAAATCATAATTATTTTTCCATTGAAACACATTTTATTAATGCAATATCCCAGGAACATAACTAACTGACTGACACAGTCGAACCTATTGTTTCATGGCCGCCCCGACATAGACTCTCCATGCATTCCTATCCTAAGCTAATATTTTCTAATCATGTACTGTATAATCTACTTACTTCAAATCGTGCTTAAAATTATTCTATCTTATTCTTTGACTATCAGTTGGCTGCTTTTCCTCTGGTTTTCTTTCAAAACGTTTCTATTCCCCTCCCCACATGTCCTGCCCATCGTAGTTACGAGATTTAACTGTTTTTATTAAATCCGGCTTCCTGGTATTTAGTATTTTCAACCCTCCTGTCTGTTTGTCTCTTTTCGGTCCAAACTATTCTAGGAATTTTGTTCACATATACTGTTCTCTCCCTTAAAGAAAGAGTAATATTATTTCGCATGCATATAACATGACTAAAGGAATAACAGTTTCATCTGTTTTCAGTGTGATGGTAAGAGTCCCTGTTATGTTTAATAGAATATGATTCCACAATTGAGCCTCTGTTCAATTTCTTTCTGCATCTCATTACTGATCGTACTGATTGTTGCAGTCCCAATTTCTTACTATTAGTCGATAGAGTGTGTGCGTGTTGGCCCTTACGATCTCGCCAGTATCATCAGCATAAAGTAACAGCTTATTAATTGCAGTGAACTGTAGGCCTTCTTCAGCCTATAAAGATTAGACAACACGTTCTAGTGCAAAATTGAAAAGGTAGTGCATTTTCTTGCTTTTACCCAATATGCTTTAAAAAGTAGGACCATGTTAATTAAAAATAATTTTAGCGGTTTCCAAACGAATGAAGCCAGTGCTATTGTTCTCATAAAATCTTTCCCAAAAATTAATACATATTTTCATACATCCTTATTGTTTGTTAGAAACCGAATATGACTTAAAAATGTAACGTGTGTGTGGGACAATCCATATCAAATCGGACAGCAAAATATCTTGCAATTTATTTTTTTAATTTTATGTATCCCTAAATATAGTGAATACATTTATAAACGTATTAATACAGAAATTTAATTTTTATCATTTATAGGTTCGTAGTTATGATGATCTAAAATTATCGTAAATATGATAAACTAAAACGTTTACTAACTAATATTTCTGAAACAATAAACAGCAAAAATTTGTTTCAAACATATTTATATAGGTGATATCATGTAATTTAAGGGTGTTATTTTTATAATTAGGATATTTTTATTTTCGGTGTCAATTTTCTGTTTTATGGCGGTTTACTGCAGTACATATCAAAAAATGAAAACGGAAAAAATACAGGATACTATTCACGTAATAAGGGTTAATTTCCAGCAATTACCCTTTTCGAGAGTTGAATAGTTCAGACAATATAAATGTTTTTTATGTTATTTTCGTCAAAAAACTCACGGGTAGAAGGCGCAGCAGATTCATTTCACGACCAAGGTCGCGCGCGTACTTTATTGAAAGAGCTTCATCAGTGACTTTTTCAACTGCTATTAAATCGAATAGATTATTATATGTTCTGCTTAATGGAACAGTACCGTAAATTTATAAAAGTGGCGATATTGTAATTCTTACGCAGTAGATATTTATCAAATTTTATTGCTGAAGGGAGAAGTAAAGAGCTCTGTTACTTACGTTTACTGTGAATTATTAAATAAATTATTTATAACTAACTCACTCACTGGCTCTGTGGAACCTGTAGGTTCATTGCAGCGCGGACATGAGCTCTCCATACATCCCATCCCGAGCTAACGTTTTCTAATTATCCCCTGTATAATCTACTTCCCTCAAATAATGTATAATGTTATTCTCCCACCTCATTCTTAGTCTTCCAACTGGGCGTTTTCCCTCCGGTTTTCCTACCATAAATTTCCAAGCACCTCTTTCATCTTCCATACGTGCCACATTTCCTGCCCATCGCAGCCTACGAGACTTAACTGTTTTTATTATATCTGGCTTCCTATACAGATCATGTAGCTCACTATTATGTAGTTTTCTCCATTCACCTGTCTGTTCATCTCTTTTTGATCCAAAAAATTTCCTAAAAACTTTATTCTCAAATACTCGTAATCTTCTGTCATTTTTTAAAACAAATTATTTATTTTGTTACAATTTTTTTTATTAAAGTTTAAATGTAATATTACATAATAAAAACTCTTTCATCATTAATTGAATAAACTGGTATAAATTTATTATATTATGTTATAATTACTAATTTCAGTCTTAAAATAACTTTTTATTCAGTGTATTTTATTGTACCCTGAAAACTTCGACGAAATAGTATTGTTTTAAGATATAACTTCCAAATAAAACCGAATGTTTTAAATACTCGTACCACTTCCTATCAAACGATAATAATGCAATGTCAGCAAGTCTTCCTTAAACATCTGTTTTATATCAACAATTCTCAAGTTCAGACAGTTGATTTACATCAGTATGTTTAGTGCATCTCGTCATTTTAAGTGTCACAGTCAAATTTAAAATGATATCTTATTGTTTTTAACTCACAAGTTTGCAGATCTACAAAGACTGAATGGTGAGTTAGAAGTTAAATATAATTTTAATTATACATATATTAGTATACAATAGTTATTAACAATATTATGTGTTAATGTATAATTTTACAATTTCTTAAATGTTTCTGGAATGAGAGAATAATCGTAGAGGTATATATTTTGTGTTATAAAAGGAGAATAATGGGAAGTTTAGACATTAAATTAAACACTATAACAATATTAAAATATATATGCAGTCAATATGCCCATTTCACCAATTAATGTTTTAAAATGGTCAACAAGTTTCTACAGCCAAGCTGTCATTCTCAAGACCAGATATTGACTGAAGACAAAATTGATAATAAATAAATAAACAAATTCAGTTAAAAACAAACTATAACAATAATTTAGCTTATAATAAAAGCTAATATTATCGAGCATTTTAATATCATCTTAGATATGTCATGAGTAGGGGATGCAAGATCAGTAAGTGATACCAAGCCAATGAAATATATTTATATCTCTTAAATATTACTTGTAACAGCATGAAAATTGTTATAAATTATTATCGATAGCTTAACGTTACTTACAATATTCAACATCAGACATTGGTGTAGGGTACAAGTACAAAATATTACAACACATTACAAAACTACTCTCTAGAAAATATTATTAATAGGCCTACCAGCTTGAATTCGTAGGTGCTTAGTAATTTAAATTAAACTATACATTAGCCAAAATCAGCACAAAATTAACCGCATACTGAATATATCAATAAAGGTTGTTATATTTAATGACGTTTATTATGTAGCAATTTATTTCAAGCACGAGGTTCTCCTTCCTACGTACCATAAATTTACGACACGGGACTCACGGATTTCCTTCCTTCTGGAGAAAGCTACATTCAGAATTGTTACTCCTTTAAAATGTCATTGATTCCTATCGAGTTTGAACCCGCGAACCTCGGAATCGGAGGCGTGCAGAGTAACCACTTGTCCACGATGATGATGATGTAATAATTGTAATAATGATAATAAAAATAATGTAATGATGATAATAACAAAAATATTTGTAAGTGCGCAAAGGACTATTACCAAGTAGCTCCGTCATTGTTTGTACGAGCGAGCGATCTCCACTCACGCGAAAGGTATTGCGGGCAGTCTACATATAGGAGATTTTAGGAAAAATAATTATTTTTGGTAGTTTCCTTTCAAGACTCCACTTTAATACTAATTACAAAAAATTAACTGGTGTTCAGGTAATGTGGCATTTTTTGATTTTATAAAATTTTTGGTGAGGAAGGTCAATTGCGTATTAATTGCATTTACCGCCCTTCAGAAAAACGTAAATATTAACATACTAATTTTCAAGCGATAGAGCATAAAATCATCTATAATGTGAATATCTTTTCAAGTTGAGGGAATAGCCATACTTCGAGAAATGTATTTTATAAAAGGGACTATTTAAAACAGTACGATAATTTGACAGCTCTATTACTCTTTAATTACACCAAGCGAAGACTTGAAATTCGGTTCAGATATTCAGTATATCATAAAGTTTCACTGTAAAAAAAATTGTAAATTTTTAAAGATGTGAGTTCAATATTCACAATTTTTTTGCCGATTTCGTATGGAATGTCCCGTGTGTGTATGTGTGTGTGCGTATGTCGGTTGTGAGTAAACGCTTTAATGCAGCTGTTATTTTTACCTCATCTAAGTAGGAATAATCATCATCATCATCATCACTCCAGGGATTAGGCGATTGCTCGTTCCGACTTCATAATGCATCAGCCCAACGTCTTCTAGGTCTTCCAACATCACGTCTTCCTCTTGCTTGATAATTTCTTGCTAACAATGGATATCTCTCCTCACTCATTCCATCCATGTGATCAATCCATTTCTGTCTGTAATTCGTGACTTTATCCAATAAAGGCTGTACTTTCAATTTCTTCTCTTATATCCTCATTTCTTATTCTATCAAGTCTTGTACACATCCTTTTACTTGTCATAGGAACCTCTCCATGAAGCTTCTCAGTAAGATAAATGTCTCCTGGAAGCGTTACGAGCGCTTCGCAGGACAAGGATGGTGGAAGGGCTGCTTCCTCTGAGCCTCCAAACATGCTCCTCTGGGTATCCACCCCCCAAGAGAGGGCTGCTTCTTCAGCTCTTCAAGCCCTACAAGTTTAGCTGTGCTATTCCTTGTCGCCCTGTTGACCGTTGAAGACTTGACGAAGATGTGGCCGCCCAATATGGATACAGACGCCATTCCTTCGTTGTGAGCTATACTTAGTTCCCCTCGCCTCTTACCCACCAGCAAGATTAACCTAAGTGAATCTTCCCCAGTAGGGTCGTCTGGTTCATCGGGTACTAGGCCCCCCCCACCATGTCAAGGTGATAGCTCCTGGGGGGGGGGTAGGAATATTAATAACAATAATAATATTAATAATGATCAAAATAATAACTATTATAATTCATTTGATAAAACATAAAGAATTAAGGCAATAAGATCTTCTATTCCAATTAACGAGAAGAAAAACAAAATAAAAAATAATCAAAAACATCATAACCTATACAATTAACAATAATATTAATACAAACTATTTAACTTATGGTGAATCAATTCAATATCATCAGAAATGGAACATCGGAAATCATCAATTAATCCACTGAAAAACCAATTACAAAATGAATAAGTTTAAATTTGTTTGAAAGGATGCGTATGTCTGCCAATCCCCGATTTCTTGTGGTAAGGAGTTCCAAATCCAGCAGTAAATACGGTATAGAAATTAGAAAAATGGGAGGTTGTGAGTTTTAGGATGTGAAATAGGAGATTATAATGCTATCGTGTTCTCAATTTGTGAATAGAGAACAGGAGGTAAATAAAATCGCCACATTAAAGTAGAAAAAGTAAACTCCTTAAAATAATCTAGAAATAGAGAAAAGTAGCCGATAGTTACGGATTATTATATAATATACACATTTAATTATTCACTAATTTAGTTGTAAGAAGTTGAACATTTTTGTGGCTTCATTAGTAGGAAGTATAGACTTGAGTCTCAATCCATAGATTTACGTTATGGAAAAAAAAACTAAAATAAGAATTAAATGTATAAATAGGGCAGGTAGTCAACAAAATTACCAGTCTCAAGACAACCCTTGAGGATGCCGGACGCAGTCTCTGGCGAAAGGTCGGGGAACTACAAGCCTGAAGACCACGCCAACAGCCCGCAAATCTTCTACAAGATCGTCATAAAATAAGAGTCTTTGATCAACATTTGTATTTTACACCCAGGTTTGAATTTCTGCGTTAATGATATTTGTTACAGTATTTTAAAATGCAGTGCCAACTATACTACTAATTTAATTTCAGATAAACCATAGCGTACAGTGGCAGATCTTTGGAAATATTATGCAGCCTTTTACTTAATATAAATTTCGTTACAGACCTACTTTGAAATTTCTTTTATAATGCCCCTAGGTTGATGGTATTTTTAACAGATTGGATACTCACATCATTCAGCAAACATAAAGCCTTTAAAAGAAATAAAGTACATTTAAAAGCATATTCCCAAGTATATATAGAAAATATATTAAAAAATAACTAAAAAAAGTGAAAACAAGTCATATCTACATGGAGCAAACAGGTATCAGTTGTCAAAAGAGCAATAATTGAAACTAAATACAACTAGAAATGTAAATGAATAATAATAAAGTGAAAGATATTGTTTAATTAAAATATTTTACAACATAAATGTTAAATTTATTCACAAAATAGTTACAATATTACATCCATGGAAAACGCATAATATATTACTCGTACTTAAACATAAATCTATCAGGAATGTACAATGTATCAGCCAACATAAAATGTAACAATTAGAATTACATTGTGTGCATTACTTAAGCAAAAATAATGTTAACATACAGATTTCAAAATTATTTAATGTAATATTACAGATACGTTGTTTTGATATCTTATCTGTCATATACAACTATGCTAACTAGATTATAAAATTGATGTATTTGTACTAGAATTTTTTTAACATTAGAAAATTCTCATAAAAATGTTATTGCTTATAGCTAGGAGAACACAAGTAGCTCTGATATTAAATTTATATTTGGCTAAAATAAAGTGAATTAAATAGCGTTATGAGCTTTGGGAAAGCTTAAAATTTTAGGCGTTCACATATTGCACTTTGGGAAGAAGAGGGCCACAAGTGTAAAAATGTCATAAACTGACTACTATCTGTTAGTAAAAATGTTTACAATTTTATTTCTTTATGGCTACAAGTCATGTGCAAGAAAATGGAGACAGGATAATGTTGTGTCCATATGAAAAATATAATTCACTATACCTTTTATAAAACCTTAATGCGAATAACTCGGAACTCAATGTTTACACTTGTGGCGGTCTTCTTCCCAAGGTGCGATGTTGAATTTTAATGTATATGTCGAGAAAAAATTAAAGTAAATGATGAAATCATATTTTCTTTCCCACGTAGACAAAGTTAGTACACATTAGATATCTAAATATACTGTATATACTTATAGTAGCAAATATTTCTTTAAATACAAGAAAAAACTATAATTTAAACTTCAAATAATGTAGTGGTATCACATCATATTTAATTGGATCACAATATCGCAAAAAAACTAGTCTTTACGCATTATTAGAAGATAAGATGATGATTATGAAGTAAAATATATCGTCTACAATAAGCATATATCAGGACATGTCTTCTTAATTTCATAAAACTGTACAGACTGATACTTAAAATTAGTTGGAGACAAACCAACAACTACTCTTAATTTTGGACAAACACCTATCAATTTTTTTGCCAATAGATCGTGGTCTCCTTCTGGACGTGGAGACATTCTAATGATTCTAAATGTTGTAATTCTTTTGTCTTTATATCATCCATTAATTTTATAAGTGATGTATACATTGGTTTTGCAGTATATGTCCGGACATTTAAGCCAGATTGTTTTTAAGTTTATACATTTTGAAATTACATAGCGCAATACTTGAAATGCCTGGTGCAGTTTGTTCGACATTATTATTTCAAGGGTCTCAATTGCATGAAATTGTGATAATGATTCATATTTTATACAATTATGTGGATATGAAAGTTCTGAATCTACAAAATTCAACGTTAAGTATTTTACATTGGCCAGGAATGATTTTCATTGCCTGTGAACATTAACTCTAAAGCTAGTATATGAAGTTCTAACAGTTTGCTATCTAAGATTTGGGGAAAATTTTCAAATGCAAATTTTCGAAGTGGAGGATGTGTTGTGAAGCCAATTTGTTTTATTTGACTTATTGTAGAAAGGGTCTGTAAATCAGTTTGTTCAGAATAGAACATGTGCAGTCTTTCAAGACGTGGAAAATTCTCAGAAAGATAATGCAAATGGTCAGAACTCAAATGACAACATTCTAGTCGTTTTAGCGTAGGTACGTTATTTCCAGGGCTATGTTGTTTATTTTCCTTTAGAAGTTTGAGGAGCTCCATAAAATCATCATCTGACAATTTTACAAATTGCATAGAAAGTGTTTCTAAGTTTATACATTTTGAAATGCCATTGATAACATTAGATGTAATGCCTGCACAGTTATAGATATTCAGGTGCTTGAGTTTAGGACAAGATATTGCTAAATTTTCTAATGCTGCATCCGTGATAAAGCATTTTGGTATGGAAAATTCTTCTAAATTTACAGGAATATTACTTGTTCATTGAAACATGCATAAGATCCAATTCTGATAATCTTCAAATTATTCAAAGTCTGAAGTTTTATACAATAATCATGCGGATGTCGAAAATAAGCCCTTTGACAAGGAGGATCTTTGTTTAAGTTAATATGTAAACTCTGAATATTCTGCTGTATTATGATATTCAATGCATAAGTACGGGCTTCAGGAGCTAATGGTTTTAGCCATTGATGTGTATATGCTGGAACACCGTTCATGATCTTGTTCGTCACAATTTCACGTAGTAAAGCTGGAAGTGAGGAAATTTCACTTTGGAGACGCAAGCAACATTCTTGTGCAATGTATAGTTTATTTTCACTTCTACTTTCAGCTATATTGTAGCAAAAAGAAATTATTCTCTCTACGTAACTGTCAATAGCAAGATCAAAAAGTGTTCTTGGCTGAAGGGAAATCTCCATTCTGAAAAATAAAACAGATTTTTGTAGGATATTAAATCTTACGGATAAAAAAAATTATTGTACTCTGAAATCTAAAAGCTTTTGTAAATTATCAGTATAAGTTTTTACCTTCTTCAGATCATGATTAATTATATTCTACTAACTCATTCTTGGCATAAGTGTTGGTCTCATCCGTCTGCCTATCCTAAAGGTCTGATTGCATTATCTGTACAACATTAAATAGTAGAGGGAATAGTGCATCACCTTACTACAACTCACTATGAGTTTCAAAGACAGACCTATATGAAAAAATTGTTGCTTACCAGCATCCTACTAGAGGTAATACTGCGTAATCTTACCTTAACCTACTGCGAATTTTAAATATATCTGAAAAAATGCCTACCCGCACCCTGAATGAGGAAATATATTTTACACGTAGGCTATATTTTATGAAGGAGGATGCTATCTGTAAAAACCATTCACTTAATGAATTCTATTTAATATCCCTGTAATTTTACAAAACCCAAAAGACCGTTGCTTCTTCGGTTGAATGACGTGTGAATGTTATGATCAACAATAATTTTTCGATACATTAAATAAATTTTAACACATTTTAATTATGATGACTCATAATTATTTTCAGAATAAGCGGTGCCTGTTTGTATAAATTATTAGAGTAAATAAACTAAAAAATAATCTAAAAGCTAAGGTGGACTCTGGGATCCACTTATGGAGGTTAAAGTGGACCTTTCTTGTATTGTAAAAAATATTATAAATTATGAGGGTGTTTCCATATTTGAAAAAAGAATAACAATGCTATTTCATAGTTACAACACTAATGATAATCACTGTAATTAAACAAAATTCAAATCCCCTAATTAAAAGAAGAAAAACAAAAAAATCAGAACAGGGATCCAGATTACCCGACTTTTCTCTCTCTCTCTCTCTCTCTCTCTCTCTCTCTCTCTCTCTCTCTCTCTCTCTCTCTCTGTCTCTCGCTATACATATAAATTCAATGAACCTACGATTCAATTAAGAGGGAGATCTGCTGTAATGTCCTGCTGTACTTTGGAATTCATAAAGTGTTTGACTTAGATCAATTAGGACGTGTCTAAATGATAGAATAATTATGGTGATTGTACACAGACAGTTTTTAGATACTTTTAAAATTCGCAATGGTTAAATAAATATGTTCACTAACTTCTCTACTTTTTCAATTTTGTATTAGAACATGCCATAAAATCTTTAGAAGGTGTACAACACAATGCTATTAATAAGCTCTTGGTGTGTACCAATGATGTAACTCTATTATGCGATAGTGACGAGGTGCTAAGGGCCAACAAATTATAACATTTTCTGATATATTCTCTAACAGTACGAAATTGGGAGTGGAAATAAATATCAGTAAATGTAAATATGTGTTCAGACATGGAGATGCAATATATAGAATTGAAATTGACACTAAATGACAAATGAGGAAGTGATAGAAGTTTAAAGTAGTGAGTAAATTCAAATACCTGCAAACAATAATTATAGAAGGAATGAGGAGCAGAGAAAAATTAAATATGTGCTCAATTGTAGACAGTTATGCCATCACAGGGAATCTTGTCATACCCAACTTCTCTAAGAAAACTAAATATAAATTAAAAAAAAAAAACCCTTAATACTTCCAATTACATTACATGGATTCGAAACAAGGTTTCTTACTTTAAGGAAGGAGGAGTGGTTATAGAGTTTATGAGATTTATTTTCTTAGGAACACTTTTGTACAAAATAGAGACAATCATATTGGTGAATGAAGGAAGTTCCATAATAGTGACATACATGATCTCTATAGGAAAACCTGATTTTTAACAGTAAAGTCTCATAGACTGTGATGTGCAGAACATGTGCCAGAACTGAAAGAGTTGCATGAAATGTTCTTTACGAAATCCAGAGGGAAGGCTCCGTATATTTAGGTTAAAATGATATTAACTAAATCCAAACAATGTAGATATTCAGATTGTTGTAATGAAAAGAATATAAAAATCAATGATGAAAAAGTAAGGTAGAGTTCATTAACCTGCAAAATGAGACCTTAGGAGTGGAGGAATTGTCTAAAGTTAAAATATAACAAGTGCTTTAGAGACCACGCTGTTCCATTTTTCACCAGAAAGGTAAGTAATCGCTATTGAAATAAAACGAATGAGATACTCGTATTTTCAAAGAATCGATGAAATTCGACCATTAAGAGTAGGAAGTTTATCCTAAAGCCGTAATTTAAAACCGTTCTAGGGCCCCGCCAATATGTTCTCCTAACGCAACTGGATACATAGGATACATAGGACTTGATAAACATATCCAATGTTATTCAAAGGTTTAAATTTAATAAGAAGTGAAATTGTTATTAATATAAAATTAATTGAACAAGTAAGTACATTAAGTTGTATAGGAAACATTGTTTCATAGGAAATAGGAACATATATTACCATTAATAGTAATAGTAAAGCACATTGAAAACGAAGTCAATATTGAAAAGAAAATCAGAATCATTTTCATGAAAATCTTCCAAACACATCTGCCACATTTTTCTAGGATGCCCCAAAGATATCTTCCCTTGCGTACGGTACTAAAACATTACTCTTGGATGTCTATTAAATTTAATTGACTGTACATGTTTTTTCCACTGTAACTGGTATGTATTTATAAAAAGCGAGATTACTTTTAATTGAAGTGGTTGCATAATATCTTCATTTCTTTTCTGGTCCATACGAGTACAGCCTAGTGTTTCTCTAAAAGATCTCATATCACTGTTCGTTATTCTAAAGAAATCAATACAGCTCATGGACCATGCTTCGCTTCTGTAACATTGTAGTTAATGTTTGATTTAAATGGGTTCTTGTGAGTCGCAGTACAAGGGAAGGCTTCAAGATTTTGTTAATTATTCATATTGTGCTATCATATTTAGATTTTTAGAAAAACTGATTGGAACAACGTTATACAGTATCCTATTTTTTCTATATGTCTGCTTTCGTGAATCTTGGGATGTGAATCCGTCAGATACCTCATGAATAAGACCAACAGAAATCGGATAATGTAGGCCTACATGAGAAAATCGTCGGGTTACATATGGTCAGGCTGCAAAATTAACGGCAAATAGCAGGACTTAATAGTATATTACGATGCGAGGTTGGGAAATGGTTTTTACAGAATCGAGAAAAACGTTTAAAACCGAGCAACAGCTCGGTTTTTAATTTCCGAGGTTCTTTAAAACATTTCACAAACGTGCGTTGTACATTATTTTTTTGCGCGATCGTATTTTCAAAATAATAAATAATAGGAAAATAATAACATCTTTGTTGGAAATATTTGCGTTCATTACACTAACGTTAACATTGTGGGCAATCTTCATTAATTGAAACAACAGGAGGCCTTGAGAACAGTTACTGCCAACATGGCCGCAAGTACGTATTTCTTGTTTTATATTGTTTCTAATAAAGTTCAGTTAATTTAAATTGCAGTGATTTGTTTCGTATAATGTATATTAACGCTACTTTTTGGATATTTACTGTGCATATTGTACGTAGTATAGACCTACATAGAGGACAGTAGTTTTACTTCCCGCACGTAAATGTAATATTACAGTATAGTTCTTTAGATTGGCAACCCCGAAATGTAGGAAGTTGGAACTTTGAATAATGGTCGCCATTGCTGTTAAGTACGACAAAACGCACTATCGCGCAAAATATAACTACAATGATGACAAATGATAAAATTATAAATCTAAATGTGTAGAATATGTGAACAGAATGTAAGGTAAATTGGCAGATATTCTAAAAAAGTTTAAGTAAATCAATAGGAATGTTCCACTAAGATGTTCCATGAGGGAAACTGACTAATGAATAGCCTAAAGTTTAGGCCTAAACATGAACAGCTAAAAGATGATGATAATAGTAATTTCATACCTTTCCATCTTGAGCTACCTCACGATAACTGATACTGAAGTGATCCTCTTCTCTTTAGTTGTCTCCTCTGTTGTTGAACTGAAAATGGCAATAAATGTGTTTTAGCCCTTCTTAAATACATATTGTGTTGAACGAGAGTGCAAAGTTCAAAAGTGAGTAAAGGTAACATTAATTACCCATTAATTTATGATATTCCAAAGATCAAAATTACTTCAGTATTTTGAATGGAGATTGTGTTTACTTATGTTCACATTTCAGTTGTCCACCTATTGTTTATTCTTGGAACATGCTGAAGTCCGTTAGTTCAACGGGTATTGACATCACACAATATTGGCTTAAAAACGTTTGATTTGGTACAAAATTCGAAATTATTTTTACATTTACGGATTTTTATTAATGCAGTATTCCGGGAAGATAACTATCTCACTGGCACTAACGAACACGTTGGTTCATGGCCGCGCCGTTATAAGGTCTCCATACATCCTTATCCTGAGCTGTTTTCCAATAATCCCTTGTATGCATAGGAAGCCAGATATAGTAAGAAGAGTTAAGTCTCGTAGACTGCGATGGGCAGGACATGTGGCATATATGGTTTTATGGGGGATAAAGAGGTGCATTGAAGCTTCTTGTTGGTAAATCGGAGGGAAAACGTCCAGTTGGTAGACCAGTAATGAGGTGGGATGATAATATTTTCCACAATTTAAAGGGAAGTACATTATTCAGGTGTAGATTGGAATAAATTTGCTCAGAATAGGAATGTATGGAGAGATTATGTCCGCGGGGGGATGAACCTATGGGTTCGATAATGCCACATAGTTAGTTAATAGTACGTTAATATAGTAGTCATATCTGTGAATGACTTCAATTTACATTTTTATTAATGCAACACAGGATTATTCCCATTTAATTATACTTAGTTTGTTAAATATATTTTGATATTCGATTTTTTATTTCACATATTATTATTATTATTATTGTGATTATTATTATTATTGACTATTGTTTCTTATACATTATTAAACGTAAGTAATCAAAATATATTCCCAGTTGTCGATCTTTGGTAATCGATTTAAGGAGGCGATTTAAAGTTTTATAAATATATTCTTCTTCTTCTTCTTCTTCTTCCTGTTCTACAGCCCATCATGGGCCCTGGCTGCTATTAAGACACTTCCCCGCATCCCTGTCCGATGCTCTACTTCTCTATCCACGGGCCACGGGTTTTCGGAGTCCTGCTCTACTCCATCCACCAATCTGAACTTCGGTCTTCCTCTTCTTCTTTCTCCATATTTCTCCAGTATAATTTCAAACCAATTACGTTATTTTGGCAAATGCATGAGGAAAATATGCATCAAGTTGATTGACCACTGAATCTCGAGATCAGATGCTTGGAACTCTGTTTTGTTAGCCAAATCAATCTGATTTTGGTCGGTTTGGAATCCGAAACCTCTAAAATAAAGATCTGAAAAGCTATCATCTAAGCCACCAACTTGGGTAATGAATTTCTGATTCTTTAAAATTTCAATTAAGGATTTGCAGAGTAATAAGAAAAAGGTATTTAGATCTAATCATCTGAGTGAGTGTTTCCAGAATCATCATTGCATTAGAAGAAAATGATTATTCATTATAATGAATTATAAGATAGTCGAGTGGTTTATGGCTCGGATGGAGCCTTGGTATAGAGATAGGGAACTTGTGGTGTGTTGAGTCCTCATGGGGGAAGAAAATTGCTCATGGAATTCAGGCCAACATTGGACTGGTGTCTACCCAACAATGTAGGAATTAGGGGTAGCTGCAATTAGTAGCGGGTCAGGGTTGTGAAAACCAGCTATAACGACTGGGGGACCCGAAATGAAGACCAAATGCAACAATATACTGACTGGATGATTGTTCATCTTTGTGATTAGCACATGTGACTCCGAGACCGACTGCCTGCTGATAGACCAAATACTTTTTAGTACAGTCGCCCTGAGTTGTATATATATATTTTCAGAAATATGTGTATTAATATTTTTATACAAAATCTCCATTATTTTCCATTGCTTTATTTAGTTTAATTTCTGTTTTGTTGTTGGTGTTGTTCCTTACCTCAGTTTTTTCTAAGAACGTCTATGAGGTTATTGTTTTGTGGTAATTTTATTACACCTGCAGGTTGATTCAATTTACCCTTAACAGAGCCATTAGTGCATTTTTTAGATATATTGTGTTGATGCATATTTTGTTTAACGCTTTGAGCAGCTTCGGGATGACTTGTTGCCTCATATTCAGAGTTCTAAAGTGTCCTGTTTTATATATTGCTGTAGCTTTATGTTGCACTGCCATTCTGATGGAGTCTTCAGAATTCGTTCATTTATACTCCGCCAAAGACGGTCCCAAGCCCATTTGGAATAGGGGAAGGAGAATACCTAGAACAAATCTGGGTCTCGCCTGGACGGCGCTGTCAGTATCCGACAATGTATAGACTCAGGGTAATGTATATATAGTTGCTGTCTCAATTAAACGGCGAACCTCAAATGACTTATGTACTCCTAGTTGGGTCAGCCATCCACCTTGGGCAAAGTGGCACTGCCACGGTGATGTGACCACACATCCGGCAGATACACGCAATTCCAACAATGAGGAATATAAATAAAAGTGTAAAATATATAAATAAAAGTGTAAAATAAAAGATAAATTGCTTCCTGCAACCGTTCTGGCTGATACCCTTATCCAAAAATTAAAAATAAGGAAGGAATTAAACTTCTTTCAAAAAACAAAGAGTAAAAAGTCTTATTCTTCTGAAAGTACAGACTAACATTAATAATAAGACAGTAATTATAGATGTAAAAAGATTACTAAAGTAGCTTGCCCGAAATACTGATTCTCTAGCATGAATTATTAAAACACAAATCCATAATCTTATATAATAAGACCAAAAGAAATATAATTACAACAATAAACCTTCCCTTTGTAAATATGTTTAACAACCCCACGCTACCCGACCTATCAGAAGAGGAATTTAAACCCTTGGTCACTCACAGAATTAAGTGGATACTATCCATGGATGAGTGATCAGCAGTCAGCAAGAACATTTGATACATGACACATCATTCACCTACACATTCATATTAAATAGATAAATATAATACAGATGATTAATCGGAGATCTTTTGGCCCTTAAAAGTTACTACAGGTGAGGAAAAACACATAAAATACTTTATTCAGGAAACATGTCTGACCGGGGCCGGCATCGAACCCATGTTCGCAACGTCTGAGGCAACGACATTACTGCTTAATCAGAGCTCGTGGGCCCTCTAAATTCTTCCGCACAATTTTTTCCCGTCAGTTATTTAAGAATGTCACACCGCAATGAAAACAAAATCTTATGTAATTGAAAAAATATATTGGCCTACTGTTTATCGTGTAATTTAAAACAATTTTAAACTTTTCTTATTATTCGTTCTTATATTGTTTTATATATTATATACATACGTATATATATATAATATATATATATATATATATATATAATGAATGCTTGTCTGTTGTCTATTTGATCTGTATGTAAATATTAATGCTTAAGAATCGAAAATTACTTACTTACTGTCACAAAAACTGTAAAGTAAGTTACAAATATACAGAAATATAATAACTGATAACATAAATTGAATTATCTCATAAACAAATCACGGTAAAAAACTAAATTATGATTACTGAATATAGTAACAAAACCTACTTAAAATATAGATGTGACAACTGGATTTTGAATTCCAAACATAGAATCAAATTAGAAAGTGCACAGATGAAAGTTTTACCTCTTTTCGTTTTCCTCACCTGTAAGACAACTGTCAGGGAATTTGAAGGCTCGAACGTTAGCCGAACATCATCCGGACATGAATATCATCATTAACATAGTATTTTAAGTTTAGGATAAAGGCCTCTCCTGGCGAATCATTACCATCATCATTACCTATCATATATCATCGGGGCAGCGTGACTCCGCTTCCCAGGTTCCCTAACCTCAGAAGTGTGTTGTAATAACTCAATGCCAAGAGAGAATACGAGAATGTCGAAACGACAAGGTGGTGGCATTGAAAGAATTTAAAACACATATATATATATATATATATATATATATATATATTATATACATACATATATATAAAAAGCTTAGACTCCTAAGTCCTGATGGACAAATAATAATAAGAAGAGGAAGACCGAAACTGAGATGGATGGAGTACAGGAGAACCTCCGATATGTAAATATTTATACAAAATCTTACACTATTAAGACCCATTGGAGGAAGAAGTAGAGGAAGACCGACGCTGAGATTGGTGGATGGAGTAGAGGAGGACTCCGAAAGATCGTGGATAGAGAAGTAGGGCGTTGGACAGGGATGCGTATAATTTTCTTAATAGCCCATGGTGCGTGGAAGTGTCTTTAATAGCCCATGATGATGCTGTAGAACAGGAAGAAGAAGAAGAAGAAGAGTAATATATCTATAAAACTTTAAATCGACTCCTTAAACCGTTTACCAATGATCAACAGCTGGAAATATATTTGATTACTTACGTTTAATAATGTATAAGAAATAATAGTTAATAATAATAATAATAATAATAATAATAATAATAATAATAATAATAATAATAACAATAATAAAATATCTGAAATAAAACATCGAATATCAAAATATATTTTAAAAACTAGGTACAATTACATGGAAATAATCCTATGTTGCATAAATAAAAATGTAAATTGAAGTAATCCACAGATATGACTACTGTATTAACATACTATTAACCAACTAACTAACTCTGTGGTATTATCGAACCCGTAGGTTCATGCCCGCGCGGACATAATCTCTCCATACTTCCCTATTCTGAGCAAATTTATTCAAATCTGCATCTGAATAATGTACTTCCCTTTAAATTATGGATACCTCATTGTTTCTCTACCAACTGGACGTTTTCCTCCGATTTTCCAACAATAAACTTCAATGTACCTCTTGATCCCCCATACAACCGTACATGCCACATGCCCTGCGCATCACAGTCTACAAGATTTAACTGTTCTTACTATATGTGGCTTCCTATGCATACCATGTAGCACACTATAAAGTAGTTTTTTACATTCACCTGATTGTTATTCTCATTTTCGCCCAAAATGTTTCTTAAGATTTTTATTCTCAAAATTAATGAGCTGAAGTTTCCATCAAGAGCAGGAAGACATTTTTCTATGTTCCAGACAGACTCCAAGCGCATGCGTCAACATGGTTTTATTTTAGAATTATTTCCCACCATTTACAATAAATTTTACATTTTTTCTAACGATTATTTCAATGTAATTTTCTATGATATTTTACTATGTGAGTAACATGAAGACTTGACAGAAATATTTATTTTAACGAATGTTCTATACAACAACAACACATGTTCCAATGCAAGTACGTACTTCAGAATTTTAGAACTTATTATTTATTTTTGTGCGTTCCATTCCTTCACAGATTAAAAAAGTGCAAGCGCGACAGGCCTAGATGGCCCTTGGCCTATGAGCCGGCTTATGACCTCACGTTCGCATGTGTTAATAACAAAGCTAAACGATCATCTAGCCATTGTAGGGGTGACATGTGGTCAGCATGTCGGTTCCCCCAGCCATTATAGCTGGTTTTCTCAACCTGGAGCCGCTACTTATTCTGGCTACCGAAATGTCTCACGATGCTGGGTAGGCACCGGTCCCATACTGGCCGAAATTCCATGAGAAAAATGTCTTCCCCCATGGGAACTCGAAGCAGCGGAAGTTCCGTAATTCTGCGACTAAGACTCGCGACTCGTTTACAAGTTAGAGTGCTTAATTTGCATTAAGTTAGGTTTTAGGTTGGTCTTTCACAGCTTAGAGTTCTTAAATTGCATTAGGTTAGCTTTGAGGTTCGTTAAATATCGTGGATATGTTGTCTGCATCGAGTGATTCTATTGTGTAAACTGCTTGCGTTTGTTGGTGCATGTGCTTGTGTCAACCTGGGATTAGAAAAATGTATCATTGCGTTTAATGAAAACATTACCCAAATTAATGTAGGCCTACTATTGGTATTAAAAATTTAAAGAATATTCTATAACATAATGTAAAACATATTTTGGTTACTTAGAAATCAGTTTTTTTGGGTAAAGATAGGCTTAAGAAAGAGAAATATGTACTTTTAAGATCAGAACTTGAAATGGGATTGTAAAGTATCGTTTGGCGTCGTCTAATGGTATTTGTGGAGTACGATAAGTTAGCTTCTGGTAGTCTATATAAAATTTAATTTGAATTAGATTATTAGTTATGGTCTATCCTTGCAAACTCACCTTTCTAGCAGTTTATTTCTCTTGATAATTTTTAGGCCGTCTTCTTTCCCTTTGATCCACTTAAGAAAACTGAAAATGAAGGTTACCAATTCTTTCATTTTATAGGGTACGAACCCACGCCGTGGACATTGATATACTTTTAGAGGGGGGATTCCAAATTTTAAATAAATATTCTTATTGGACGATTTTAAATAGTATGGCATCTTGTCCTATAGCATCTTTGCTGGGTTGCCAAGTTTCCCTAATAATAACTATCAGTATTAAGAATCTTATTCTTTATTTAATTTAAAAGCATATTTTTATCTATTCAGTTATTGAAAAAGGGTGACAGGTTATTTATCTATATAATAGTAACTAGTACATTGTATCTTTTCTTTCTAGCACTTTTAGTATTTGTATGTATTCAACGCTGATTGTAATCTGATTTTATGGCAGTATGGTTTAAATGTACATTCTTATCTGTCAATATATTTGAAAAGGGTGAAAGGTTAGTTAAATAGCCCTTGATTATTCATAGATGCATACCAGGTTACATTCATGTTTGTTGGCCGTGGTGGACTATCTTTATTTCAAACCAGTTGATAGAGATCCCCTTCACTCACCTCACTGGCAGGTACAGGCAGCTAGTAATGGGGAAGGTACTACTCTCTGTTACAAATACATCAGTCTTCTAAATTATGATATAAAAATAAATTATATTGGATTATATACTGGACAATTCGAAATTTTATAATAGTAATATTATATATAATAGTTATTTTTAAAAGTATACCCACATCTACTTTTTTCTATTTGTTTAACATCTCCTTTTGTATGCATATTTAATCCCAGCTTCTACTGTGTCCAAATTATGTTCAAATGTATACCGAAACTTATATATATATATATATATATATATATATATATATATACACCCAAATGTTTAACTGTGTTTTCCTTATAGCCTATCTATCGCACAATAACTTAGCACGAAGTATTACTAAAAAAAATATCTAAATATTTTAAAAAATGTATAAAAACAATCTATTAACTCTAACTAAACACTTAATTATACTAAATAAATTATGCATTAACTGAATTTTCAAGACAATTCTAAAATCCACCACACTGCTAGAACTAAGAACAAACTACTGAGAAAGACAAATGTTTTTTGTGCTATCAATATAATGTCAGTACTGAACTACACTATTAACAATAGATGGCCCTACGCCGGTCTGCCCTCGCAAATTATCATACTAAAAACTGTGTTTTGTGTTATATTAGTCATAGAAATCTTAATATAAATTCAAAGTATAACAAAATAAGTCAAGAATTAAAAACTATATATCATATTTTTTTCAAAAAAACCTCTGTAAAAAGGAGA